>BMAW01117680.1:505157-722848 GCA_019974015.1 Nephila pilipes | reverse complement strand
AAGAAATTCAAGCAACTTACGGAGTTTGAACGAGGGAGGATAATCGGCCTTCGAGAAGGAGGATTTTCCTATCGCGCAATAGCAGCTCGTATGCAGCGGAACAGTTCCACAGTGATGCGAGTTTGGAAGCAGTGGACCGACGAGCACCGAACAACTCGAAAAACAGGCACTGGACGACAGAAGGTGACGTCAGAGCGCGATGATCGACACCTGCTCCGCATGGCGGTGAATGATCGCACAGCTTCCTCCAGGCAGCTGGCAGCACGTTGGTCTACTGCTACAGGTGTACAATTGTCGGCTTCGTCACTTCGTCGTCGTCTGCTGCGCCGTGGATTGCGTGCAAGGGTGCCTTTATACAGGATTCCCCTCACGGCGAATCATCGACGGCTGCGTCGGCAGTGGGCTCTTGAGCACAGAGACAGGCGAGCTGATTGGCACCAAGTTGTCTTTTCAGATGAATCACGCTTCAATTTGTGGACCCATGATGGCCGTGTTCGTGTTAGACGTTATGCCGGTCAACGCTGCCTTCCTGAGTGTATTATTGAACGACATAGTGGTCGAACACCCGGAGTTATGGTCTGGGGTGCGATTTCGTATCATGGACGATCCAATTTGATACGAATTGAGGGTAATCTCAATAGCAACAGGTACGTCCGTGAAGTGCTACAGCCCGAAGTCGTTCCTTTCCTTCAAGGCATCCCTGGAGCTATCTTTCAGCAGGATAATGCACGCCCACATGTTGCGCGGACTGTTCGAGACTTCTGTTCAGCACAACGCATGCAACTTCTTCCTTGGCCTGCTTATTCACCGGATATGTCGCCTATTGAGCACGTGTGGGATATGGTTGGTCGGCGTCTCGCTCGTGATCCGCGTCCTGCAGTTTCCAAAGACGAACTTTGGTTGCGCATACAAGCGATATGGAATTCTCTTCCTCAAGCAGATATTCAACATCTGTTTGACTCCATGCCACGTCGTATAGCAGCACTTATTGCAGCGCATGGTGGCTGCACCAAATACTGATTTCGGACGCTTAATTTGTTTCTTTTGTTTTGAAAATTTCATCATTTATTTGTATCAGTACAAGTCGTTTCTGCATTAAATTTCATTTGATTCTGATGATTCTTTCATGGTGTTGCATTTTCTACAAACAGCAGTATATTTTCCGTTGTTGTTTATGAACTCTTGCCAGCGTGATGGTAATTTATAAATGCTATTTTTGAAAAATGTTTATCTTTAGAGGCGAAGTACTCAAGTTATGCTAAGTTGACGTATACTTCAATTTTGAATATTTTTTCTTTCAAAATTTTTTTTGCCGGGAGATAAGTGATAATTAGAGAGTGCTAGGTCTGAGGAGTAGGGAGGAGGCGACAGAAAATCCCAGTCTAGCTCTGTGATTTTTTGATGAATCGCCAAAGCAGCTTGTGATTTGGCATTATCATGATGGAATGACATGTGCATTATATGGAACATCACAGCAGCTTCTTTCCTTTCAGTGCTTTATTTTAATCATCCATCTTCTGACTGTATCTCTCTGAACTGAGCTTTTTATTAAGTTTCAAAAGCTCCAAATGCATTGGTATTTGGAGATCCCACCCTATGCACAATGTTTTCTTATTCAGGGTCAATCTCGATTTACAGGTGGAGAGGACAGATATGTGCATGCTGCAAGTATACTCTTATCCTTACGATGTGTGCGAAAATAATCATTTTTTCATCACCAGTTATCTTCAGGCCCAAAATGGGTTTCTTTTCGTTCCGAACAAACAAAGATGTGTGTATGACGATTCTGTTAAGCAAAATTTTGTCATTTAACTCACGAGGTACCCATTTGGAACGTTTATTGACCAATCCTAGTAATACCGTAAATTATGTTATTAAACATATGAAAAACAATAAATATTATTAAACATATGAAAAATGTATTATTTTTTTTTCACTTCTCAACCAGACAGAACTTTCCGGTTGATCTCCCCCCTCTCTCTCTCTCTCTCTCTCTCTCTCTCTCTCTCTATATATATATATATATATATATATATAAGCGTGTTTTTAAGTAAGTTCCATTTTGATATTAAAAATGCAGTTGTTTCAATTATTTCATTTTAATAGGAAAACCTGTACCTTAATCTACTTTTCAACATAATTATCTCCACTATTAAGGCGTGTATCATATCGTACAACCAACTTCCGAATTCTATCCTCATAGAAGTCTGCCCGCCTGAAAGGCTAACTACTGTAGGAAGGACATTATGACATCACCGTTGTTGTCATGGCGCTGACCACCTAAATGCTTTTTCAAGTGACAGAACATTAACTGCATTGATCTTTTTGATATTTTGTGTGATTTTCAAGGTGTATCTCAATCCTGTATTGAACAAATCAAACTGTATCTGAAACGAATTTTAGGATGTACTATTTTTCAATGAATTTTTTTGTTGAGAATTAATGATTGAATATATTTTTTAAGGATTATTGAATGATTATCTTAAAGATTATATATTCGTTATTTTTTATGGAACATTATAACAAAGAGTATTTATTTTTTAATGATTATTGTTTTTAGATGAGATAATGTAACTTTATTTTGCTTTGCTTTTTGTTGTTTTTTACTTTCTCTAATGTCTTACTGGAAAGGTTAAATTCTGCCTGAAGATTGATTTTTTTTAAAAAATTTCTAATTATTATAGTTACTCTAAAATGGTATTTTTAGACAAAGCCAAGAAATCTGACCTCATATCTCCAACTATGGAGTTAGAAGAGGAAGCGGCTAGTGATTTACGAGTTATCGATTTAAAAGACTTAATTGCTAAGAGTAAACATATAAGGAACTGGAATTAGTAGTAAATATACTTAAAAGTATCGCTAGGGAGAGGTTTGAAAAAGAAACTTCAGAAAAACAGAACAAAGAAAGATTGATTGACTAATTGGCTTTATTAGCGTCGCACTAGAAACAACACAATTGTTATGGGTGACAGACATAATAATTTTGAGCCTCAATCAAGTGACGAGGACGACACCCGAGCTGACACCTCTCTCCCTTAACTTCCACTCCATGCCATGACAACGGGAGGACTTTGAGCCTTGTCTGATTTTACGTGTATCAGCCACAGCGACACGGTGGGTCTTTAGTAGCATCAAGGTTCGAACCAATGACTCGAAGAAAACCTTCGACCGAGAATCCGCAATCATGACCACAACAAAAAAAAAGGAAATTTCAGTTGGAAAAACAACGGATGGAATGAGAAAGCCTCAAAGTAAGACAGGGAAATACTGCGTTAATTGCTAAATCATCTATAAATGATACTATACCTATAAATGAGGGCATTTCTGTATATATATATATATATATATATATATATATATGTGTGTGTGTGTGTGTGTGTGTGTGTGTGTGCATGTTTATATATACACACAGATGAGGCTATCTAGAATTTTTCATTTTGCATTTTTAGAAAGAAATTATTGAATTTTTGTAACCGAATATCATCATTTATTATCATTGGTGAGATTTAAATGCGTTTGCGTTATTTTCATTTTTCAATGAAATTTAATTTTCAAAATATTTTTTCGCATAACAAACGCAGAAGTAAAAATACATCCACCATTTATATATTTATTTTATTTTTTTAAAAAAACGACACTCTTTAAATTTGTTTAAAATGATTAAGATGAACAAAATGTTCATTTATTTTGCGTATCCTCCAATTATGACATTTTTCCTTTTTCAATAATAATTTAAGTGATGATATTGCAAAAATAGTGCAGTAAAAATAGCAATAACGATTATTCAGACACTAAAACGTGAGATAATTCTTTTCTCTGAAATAAATTGAAAAATGTTATTCTAGAAAAAATTGTGCAATATTAATTATTTTTCAAGCTTTCACTACACGTTTGTTAACTACGCATACCTGGGAGTTATTTTAGCAAGAAAATTGTAATTTTCCAATTTCCCCAATTACATTCTTCAATAGTCATTCACCAGAACATTTTTAAAGGCCACTCAGCACATTTTCAAAGCTCAAGACCAGATGCGGTCTATTAATGTTAATAACTCAGTTCTCACGTGCTGCCTCAAGAAATAATGGGATCCAATTGTATCCATTGACATTTAAAGTAGACCACATTTTTTTCTATCAGGTGTTTGATGCAATATGCGAGAGGCATTGCGTCAATTTTCTTGCGTAGATCTGGCATTGAATGTCTTTCTCTGTTAAGTATTGTTCGTAAGCGACGGCAATTCATTTTCTCAAACGATCATTTCGATCTAATTTTGAATCGGAAATACTTTTATCACAAGTGGCTTATTAATAAGTTTGTTTTACACGTCGAACATTTCCGTTCTACTAAGTGTTTTTGTTTTATCTGATTGATTTTTTTTATATTCGTTATCACTTTGCTACGAATGGAATTTTTTAATGGAAAGATCAGACGTAAGCCCCATTTCTACCGAATAATTAACAATCGAGAAGAGACAAAAAGTTTCGTAGCACTGTTATTTTGTCTGGTATTTCCTAAAGTGGGTCTTTATTTAAACATTAGAGCTATTTGAGTAATGTAAAATATGTGCCCTTATTAGAACTTGCGCGAATTCCAGTTAAATTGTTGAATTTACCTTTTAGAATCTACCATTGTTGAATTACCATTAATTGTTATTAGAAGATTTTTACAAAATATTTTCTGCTTCAACTCAATTGTACCACATTTATAAGCCTTTAAACATATTTTTAAAGAATTTTCGACTTTATAGAGTAAAATTTAATTTAGCAGTATAAATGATAGGTAAGAACTGTTACACTAATTGCTCTTCGCAGAAAACGACTTGTTTACATAACTTTCGATCATGTTTTTTGTTTGGTTGTAGAAAAAGATGGAATAATAACTATGACAGTCTACAAATACCCATTTGCAAAACTTTTTTTTTTTTTTTTCATTTTTTTCTGTTGTTAAAATTCGAAGAAAATTTTATAACGCAAAGCGAATATCACCAAAATATTAATACTTTAGGTTTAAAAAAAGGGTACATTTAGTATTTCTAACAATGCTCGTAACAACTTCTGACATATTACATTAAATTTTTAAATCATAGTTAATGATTATGTAAATGATCGCGCATTCCCTCTATTTCTAAAGCAGTGGTATTGCTTCGTATCTTCGTTTCCACGTTTAACCTGGAAAAATCGCCTTAATTCATTTTCTACAAAATAAATAAATAAATAAGAACTGTATTTTCTCAAATGTATTTCAAATGATCCCTAATGTACTATGATGAATGATCCCTAATGTATTGAACAACTAGACGAGTAAAAAGTATGGTTTTCAGAAGATATTTTGAGATAGCTAACTCTCTTTTGTAACATAAGAGGAAAATCACAGTATAATCATTCTATTAGTTCGAAGTTGATTGTAAATTGATTGATTTTATTAACACCACACTGAGAAGCAATACGAGGGGTGATGGCGACGAACCTTAATGATTTAAATCTCAGCCAAATGACGAGGACGACACCTGAGCTCGCACTCTCTCTCCAAACTACCACACCACCCCAATTGAAGAGCTCAGAGACTCTACTCACATCAGCCCTTGTAGCTTTGATAGATTTAATGTTCATCAATCCACATACACGGCAGGTGTTTAGTGGCATCAGGACTCGAACCCACGACTCGAGGGAAACAACGCCAGCCGCGAACTCGCGACCACTAAGCTATCACGACTGTAGTTGATTGTTGAAAAGCACTGAGTAAATTAAGAAAGAAAAAAAAAGGGGGAGTTTAAGTCAACAATTAACCGAATGGAAAACGTTCCTCGAATCAGCGATACTATTTCTGTGTTGTGAAATTGCTTGCTTGCTTGATTAATTGT
Source organism: Nephila pilipes (assembly GCA_019974015.1). NCBI lineage: Eukaryota > Metazoa > Arthropoda > Arachnida > Araneae > Nephilidae > Nephila > Nephila pilipes. Next base: position 716,988 of record BMAW01117680.1, on the reverse strand, counting down.
TTATTCACTTCGCACTTAGAAACAACATGAGGGCTAAAGAGATGGATTTCGAAAATTTTGAACAACGGTTAAGTGATGAGAATCACGCCTGAGATGGCACCTTATACTCTCTAAATTTCCACACTACCCAGCGTTAAGACCTTTAACCCGAACATATTTAACGTATAACACGACGGGTCTTTAGCGGCGTTAAGACTCAATTAATCGTATAAGAGCTCATACACTTTTATTTGATGTATAATTCAAAAACATTTTACAAACATTCGCTTAATCAAAAATTTTGATAAGCGAAGAAAAATGTTTTCGAATAAATTTCCAAAACATGAAAAATTCAGTATAAATATTCTTTAGAATCTTTATCTTGCCTAAAATTAACAAGTAAACATTTTTCAAATGTCTCTAAAAATACTTCTTCAATCATAAGATCTATTAACTCGAAATACTCAATTAAATGCTCTAATATTTATCTTCGACATAACAAATAAAATATCCTTTTGATATCAATGTATAAGATATTCGAAATATGGGCAAATATTCCGAATGAAAAAAGTAATTTATTCTAATAAACATAAATATATATTTAAGAAGACTGCTCTCTAGACAATAATGAAGTCAGAATATGATAATGACGTAATCTGACTCTTAGACAAATTTATTGACAAATTTAGAACATTTTTCCACACACAAAAAAAAAAGTGTCCGAAATTTCGATCATTTTTTTTATATCTCTCAGCCTTAAGTAAGTTTCCTCAATTTACATGTTTTTATTTTAATAAATAGATAATACTTAGATAAACATAAATTAGTTTGAAATTCGTAGCGGACGCATACTTCAGTGACTTAATGCTGTTTGCATTAAAATTTTTTGATTATCTCGGTTGCATATAATGAAGAATGAGTAGTCATTAAATAAAAACTGTAATTTTTTAAAATTGATTCGCTTATGTAAGTGTTATTCCAGAAAGAATAGTCAATATATTTTTTGCGACTTCAAATGGTAGAGGAATCGCACGTAACAATAAACAATGGGCTCCAGGATTTGAAAATTCTTAAAAATACAATACTTTATTATCGCTTTACCAGTGTTGAAAGCATCCAAACATTTTTTTTTCCTTGACTACACCGAATTACCACATTAAACTAAAGAAACTGTTTTTTGATACTTTTTGCTACATTCTTCATCCTGATAATGTCCTAAACGCCTCACTGCTTCGATGTCAAGCACGACTGCAATGCAAGTGAAAGAGAAAGTAAATACGGATTTGAGTTTTATTGTGAAAACTAACGATTCTAACTATAAAAACATATTTCATTTTTTGCTTGAGAAGGAGGTGAACTAAAAAATCATATATTTGATTAGACACTTTTTTTTTTTCATTTCATTTGTCTTTCATGTTGCGTCTTTTCATGTGAGGTCGAAAAATAAAAGCAATTTAAAAATTCAATCTGTTCTCAAAAATTATTTTTCTGATGAAACGGTTGCTTTTTGTTTGAATAAAAATTTTCATACTGCATTTCCTTATGTATAACACAATAGATTTAGTTTGCAATTGCTTTTTATGAGTTGTTCAAATGAGGTCGCTACAATAGCTTTGATGGAATGTTTTGATAAGATACAAATCGAAAGTATAATAAAAAAATAAACACTGTTTTGTGAGATGATAATTAAATCAAGTGGTCATTTTGTGACTTGTGTCTCGTATCTAAAAGACCATTTTTTTTAAAAAATAAAATTATTTTAAATATTATTTTATCTATAATTTCTTTCAACCTACAGCATTTTTCTTCTTAATATTGAAACACTCGGTTTGAAATTTCAGTTTCAATTTATCAATATTTTTGTTCTTGTTATTAAATTAATTTATATTCAGAAACATAGTACTTACTTCAAAATTTACAGTGAATCTGATTTTAATTGTATTTTTTTTATAACAAGTGTATATTTTTTAACAGTTTCTAAAGAAACAAATTTAAAATATTACCGCATAAAAATATTAAATTTATATGGAAAAATTAAATTAATTTATTAATTTTTCAGAGTACATTTTAATTTAATGAAAATATTAAATTAAAATGTACTCGTGCAGCGATAAACCACTATTCAAAATACTTTTTTAAAGATGAATTTTGTTTTGCAAGTATTTATCATATTGTAATCCTTAATGAATTAAATGCAAGCTGAATTTCGTATCACGTAAAATATATATAATATAAGATAAAAATAACCTTACTTACTTAAAAAACCTTACTTAAAAAAATACTCGTCTATCTAAAAAAAATTCTGTTCTAAATCCGTTACATTATATTGTAAGGTTCTATAAAACATTAGGCTAGATAACCGTAAGATAGTGGGTATCACTCCCCCCCCCAAAAAAAAAAAAAGAAAAAAAGAAAAAAACCTTGCCAAATTAGTTAAATATATAATTTTATATAAATACATACTCGCTCTGAAATTACATTCTATTTTAAAAACTAAATTTCCGCAGAAGAGGTCATAACATGATCTTAGATTTTAGATTATGTATATGTATATACTGGTGTTCACTCAAAATTAAGAGAATTTTTCGATTTGGTCGATTATCTCTAGAATTACTGGACAGATTTTAATGAAATTTGGTGTGTATATAGGGGGGGATATAATACCAAAAAAAAAAAAAAAAAAACACTCGTCACCCATTGATCCATGCTCCAATCTGTATAATCTCTACATCATTTTAAGTGAACTCTCCTGTTTGCAGAACTGAGTGAGATGCAACAAAAACGCCTGTTTGCAAACAGCCCTCTCTCAGGAAGTCTTCTGGAAACAGTCACCCTTGAGACTTGGGTTATTGTGGCTGCATAGAACTTATGAAAGACCTGAAAAGCTGTAGTATCCCTGTTTTGCGCCTCCCCATAATGGACAAATGGTGATATTCTCTGGCCGTTGTGGTTCTTGGAGAGCTTGCCGGTTTTCTCTCGATGGATCCGGTATCCTTCAACTGTTTTTATAAGTTGGACATGACGCTGGGCGTTAAATCGAATTCTCTGCAAACCTTAATTTGAGATTGGAATTACTCATTTTTACTGTTTGAACTTTAATTTAAGCGATTGCTGCAAAAAACACCAAGGAATCTGGCGAAATGCACTAGCGAACGAAATGCGTATTTTGGACTAGCACTAATAAATACTGTTTTTCGACTTGTTCCGCCCTCATACGCTTATTTATTCGGCGTACCAGATCTTTGTTTCGAAACAGTATTTTTACATTTCCTTCAATTCTTTTCATGAGATTCTACAAAATATGCAAATTCTCTTAATTTTAAACACACACACACACACACACACACGTGTGTGTGTGCAAAATGGTTAAATTTAAATGATCATATTATTACTACATGTTCATAAATGCTATACGAAAATTAAATTCTGAGAATTTTAGAAAATTAGACAATTACATTCAATAATCAACTGCATTTTTCCTAAATAAAATATTTTGTTCAGATAAATAGGGTAAACATAAAAGATTTCCTGAATAAAAGATTTTTCTTTTTAAATTTTCCAGTCAAAACTTTTACTTTTGATTAGATATTTTAAGGGGGAAATCTTAACAAATTAATTCTAACAACAAGAAACGTTTTGAATAAATTGTTTTTTTTTTCCTATTGTAATAATAAAAAGGTATATAGTATATGTGTGTGATAGGTTTGGTTTATTTCAAGATACATCCAAACGTATTTCAATTATTTATTAGTCAGGGCCGAGACAGCAGGGCTTTTAAAACTAAAACTTATGCTTTATTAATACTACGATGGCTAGCAGGGAAAGGGAGAGAAACATCGAGATGCATGTTATCGGGAAGAACATATACCCGAGAATATTTCGCCTTTAGACACATCTACATGGCAGGAGCGCGGTGGTGCATTTGAATACAGAGCTAATTTTTATATTGCAGAAACCAGGCGGACTAACGTTTTGTGTGTTCGCTTATTATAATCTCATAAGTAATTAAACTTGGCATTTCCTACGAGAAAGGGAAAATCCCGTTTTAAATCCGACGCGTGAATCGAAATTAAAAACCCACGGCCATAATTGAAACTAATCTCAGTATTAAAGAAATCTAATAAAAATCCCCTAAAACTTTAATCCCCCAAAACTTTTGCAATATATACACACACACGCATGCACGCACACTCACACATATGTATATGTATGTATGTAATAGCAACTCTCAACTTAATTCTAAATTAAGATGAGGCTTGCAATAAAAATCAAAAATTAAGTTGAGAGTTAAATGAAAATCAAATCTTATCTTCTAAATAAAAGGAACTCTTTTAGGATTCAAAATAAAAAGTTTTTCTTCTCACATTTTTTTGACTCTCACTTATGGAAGCTCAATTTTTCTTGGAGAAGATAAATGTTAATTTCAATCAATGTAATCTAATTTTAATAAAAATTTAATTTTAAAATGTTAATTTTAATATAGATGTAAAATGTCAGTAAACTATGTATTTTTGTTGAAATCAAATGCGTACAAAAACATCAACAACACTTTAATGAATAGCAATGTGATAAGTTTTGATGCAACTGATGGCACAAAAATACAACTGAAAAATTAAAAACTCATACCCACACTAAAAGACTCTTTCACATAATTCCGTTATACTTTCACTTGCTAGGTACAAAATAAATTGTAACGTGTCAGCATATATATTGAAACGAATTCAGATATACGCGATCTCAAATTCTCTACAACCACATATGCTTTTGACAGAAATGAGCAGCAAAAAAAGAATATATGTTAGACATCATTTTCACGACACGAGAGAAAATGGAAGAAAACCAGAGAAAAAAACTTAGAGATAGAGGGAAGGAAGGAGAGAAGAGAGAAGAGAGAGAGAGAGAGAGAGAGAGAGTTGTGAATTTAAATGATGCATTCATTTTCATTTTTCTACTTTTAATTGAGATAATAGATATCTTACATTAATATGTTAAAGCGATAATTTGTAGTAAATTTTTCTGTGAGCTGAATTCTCAAATTAAAAATCATGCGTAAATTATATGCGTAATAGAATTAAAATTCCCTAATGAACCGATGCATTAGATTTAGGCATAGATTTCAGTTTTTTGATAATGAATGAACTATTCATAATAATTAAAACTAAATTCAATTTATGATTTCACTGCTATTTTTTTCGGACTTTAAAATCAATTCTTTACTAAAAAAATCTCAACAAAATTATACACTAAATTATAGTCTTTCTCTCTGAATTCGATTAATTTTTTTATTTAAGTGTCCTTCGAACAGAGACACATAAGGAATTAGAGCTAGAACTTAATTTTTTTTTTTTGATTCATCAAACGTATTTACAGCTCTCATCTTGGAGAATTGCAAAAATAAGCACGTTGAGGTCTCAACTGATTTAATCTTTTATTTATACAGTTGTCGTCTCTCCTAATTTCCATTGTTTAGAGAGGAATCTCACGAAGGAAAAACAAAAAGATGCAATTTGTTTCAATTATTATCAATTGATATAAAACTTGGAAACAAAATGTGGTTTTATTGGATGAAGTAGTATCAATATGAAACTCGCATCATACATTAGATAAAAAAAAATCATAGAATATGCTTTTTGTTTCTATCCGAAATTTTAAGCAAAAAATGATTCGATAAAACTAGTTGCTATTATTAAGTCTACTTTCAATAAGAACTTTTTATATACAGCTTTATTGAAAGCGTCATTAACATGTTTTCTGAAAGAATTTTAGTATTACTTATGAATTTATAAGCCTTTCTATTAATTTCAATAACTTTATTACATCCACTAAGGCTCTCGTCTACCGGGCATTTTGATTTCATCAGCTTTATGTTAATCCTATGGGGTTTCAACTTTAATTCTCACATCTTTACTACTTGATCTATTTGAATGCAATTAAGTGCATCTGAAATGGTTAACAATAATGAATGCTTCTGTGGGATTACATTTTCTACCCGATTCTTGAAAATAATTTTATTCTTACTTTAATGATTCGTTTGTGAATTTTCCGATTTTTAAAAGTTTTTTAAAAATATTTTTAAAAATCGGAGGAAAAAAGTAATTCTACAAAAGCATTCATTATTTTTTGCTCTTTCAGATGCACTTTATTGCATTCAAATAGATCAAATAGTAAATATTTGAGAACAAAAGTTGAAATTTTATAATTAACATTACGTCCACGAAATCGAAATGGCCGGTAGACGGGAGCTTTAAGGCTCCCGTCTACTGGCCATTTCGATTTCGTGAAGGTGATGTTAGTCCTGTGGAATTTCTACTACCATCCTCCACTCTATATTATCTTATCTATTTGAATGCAATAAAGTGCATCCGAAAGAGAAAAAAAAATGAAGCTTTCTTCGGAATTACATTTTACCTTCGATTTTTAAATACATTATAGAATATCTCTAAAAAGTTCACAAAATAATCAAACAAATTATTAAAATAAGTGTAATTAAATTTTTAAAAATTGGAAGAAAAATATGTAATTCCGTAGAGATCTTCATTATTTTTTCTCTCTTTTGAATGTACTTTTTAGCATTCAAATAGATAAAAGTAGTAAAGATTTGAGGATAGAAGAAGAAATTCAACAGGATTAACGTTACATTCACGAAATCAAAATGGCCGGAAGCCGGGAGTCTCAATGTTAAAAATGATTAAACAAGGTTGAAATGTTGATCATCTGTATGATGTTTTCGACCAATCGAATCATCTGTATAACATATTCTATATAAAAATTATTGCTTAAAATTATCTTTTCAGAATTCAATGTTTTCTTTCCTTCTTTTTTTTTTTTTTTTTTTTTTTTTTTTAATTTTAATTGAAACATAATTTTTTTTTTTTATTTTTTTTAATTTTTTAAATTAATTTTTTATCTCTAGGCACTGGAAAAGACTTGTTCTTTGCGAAATTATTTTCTTCTTCTAAAGAATAGACGTTACGTATTTTCTGCTTTCGATTTAATGATATTTTATCTCATTGTTATAATGTCATTATTTTATTTTTGTTATGTGATACAGTTTCATCTCTCCAAATTAACATAAGTAGAATTTAAGATTAAAGATTTCTGCCTAGGGTAATAATCAATATCGCTTAAAGAAAGGGAGAGGGGAGGAATTATATTTAATTCACATAAATATTTGTTGTTTGAAGTATTAATATTTTGCAAATTATTTAAATTTATTATTGATATTAATAAATGGAATAATTTATGTAAGAAAAGCCCATGTAGCTATTTTACCTAGAATATTTTTTCTACCAGGATTTCCCCTCAGTATTGAAAATAAAATTATGTAAAGAAATTTACCAAATTTATTACTCTTATCAAAAGTATAAAATTAAAAACTAAATATTATTACATCCATTTAGAAATCCACAGTAAAATTTTTGATATTTTTTCCGTAAAAATTCTACACCCAATTTTTAAAAAGAATGCTTTTGAAGAGTAAAAATTGTGAAGGATCTCGAATATTTAATACATTTATTTGTTCACATTTTACACTTTTATTTATTACACAGTTATTTATTTACATTTTTAGCAAATATTTCAAAATGAGAATGTCTACTTCCAGATGTAGAAATTTACATATTTGAAAGATGAGCAATTTTTTTTTCATGCATTTCTCATTTTAACTATAATATGATTGGAAAATTTTATATTCGTTGAAATATAACATACATTCGAGGATCAACAACTACACGAGCATGGTTGAAAAAAAAAATTTAAATGAGTGGTTAGAGTATGTTTTCTTGCAACATGAGTTAAAACAAGCAAAAATTAAGTAGAATTTTTTTGAAAAAATCTTTCATATTAACACATCCTAATTTTTTTTCCTCTAAGAAATAACCAATGTTTTTATGTCAATCGAAAACTCCATAAAAACGGATTTTAAACTCCTCAAAGATGCCGAAACAAGGACAATATCCGGATTGCTCTCCCATCAAAAAGCATTTAGCTTCACCTTTGGGGGGGGGGGGGAAACAATGCGACGAATCAAAACAAGCAACCAAAAATCGTTTTTTTTCCAACTTTCACACGGGTGTTGCGTAACTAACACACTTTTCCATGCAAGTCAGATGGGGTTGTCATGTGGATGACCCCTCCCCAAGAAATCGTTTTGTTCCGTTTGGCCAACGCAGCGTATCAAAAGGCGTTGTCCCTGTTTCCTGAAGAACCAGGCACATGGGTTTTTGGAGAAAGTGCTTCTCCCACTTTCAGTAGATCACCGATCCGCACTCGGGGAACATGCGCTCCGTGCAGTGAAGGAAGGGAACAGCAATGTGGAGCTTAATAGCTGCTCGGATAACTGTTGTTGCGGTGAGTGACTTTTCTTCCCAGTTTATTTTCAAATTAATTGATGATTTAATTCACTATTTTGATCAAGGTTTAAAAATGTCAGACAGTGAAGATGGAATTATAAATTTCTTAAATGTCTTCCAATTCGATTTACAAGCCTCATTTTCCAAAGCCCAACGTTATAGATCATTTAATGATTGTCAGTTTACTCTGGCCACAAAATAGCGCCTGTATTCAGGGCTGCAGACACAAGAATAGAGTTAACAAAAAATTATTAGGGTTCTCTTTAAGTAACCATCATATGGGCTTAAAATTGTGTTAGCCATAAAGCTTAGAAGGAAGTCTAAGACCCCCCCCCCCCCCGAAATATTTGAAAAAGTGGAACCTCAATAGAAGCTAACGTGGCCTTGAATTTAAGATTCTACAGTCTTCATTTTTCCACATCACAATCATTAGCACTTTCAATTCTTTTGATTCCCGTTCCAATATCTGGAAGAACAATACTATTAGAATATTTACTTTAACATCTGTAGTAATTTTTGTGGATCATATAAGCGATTTTTCTTCATACCTATTTAAAAAAAATCACATTTCCAATTATGTTCATGGTATTTTTCACTTCATATTTGGTAAAATTTTTCAAGATAAGATTAAGTTTTACATTTCATTTACGAAGCATTTGTTTTGAATGTAAATAGATACTGTTAGAAATAATTTTTCACAGCTGATTTGGGGAATTTAGATATTCTACCTTATACTTATCCTTCGAAATTATTAGAAATATGCAGTGTTATCTTTTAAGCATTTATATATATATATACACACACGCATTTTACTCTTAAAGGAATTTTTTTTTGCATTTACCTACTTTTATACAATTTATGTTTTTGAAATAAAAGTATTAAGGAAACCGCAAACGTCCCATTAATAATTGAGCTTATTACAAATAGTAAATATTTATTTCACGAATAGGAGAATTTGTGTTTTTAAATAGGAAGATGTGAAAAATGACAAATAAAAAAATATGCCTGGAACAGTTTAAATTGTCAATAAAGAGCTAATAATTAAGGTTATTCGGTAATTTGTACATTTAGAAAAATCTAATCAAATTGAAACGCATGATAGAAAGAAATTATAACAATTATAATATTTATTTCCTTAAACTTCATTTGTAACATTTTAGAAAAATCTAAAATGTTACAAATGAAGTTTAAGGAAATTATCAAATATCTGTGATAAATTCAGATTATAATTCTATGTTCCTTCAGAAGCGATTCAATGATTATTTTAAGTTATTTTTTGTTTCTTGGTTTTGGAATGTTAAACATATATCTGAAGGAGTTCATTTATATAATTCAATTTCTTCTGTTAAACTTTTTCTTTCTCTACTTTTGAATGTAAATTAGATATTTCATATCAAAATTAACATAAGGCTATACTTTAGTTACTGCATAAAATGCTTATACTAATTTATCATGTTTCCTTGCATATTTTCTAATTATAATGCAAAAAACACCGAGTAAAAATGCAAACATTTTTGGAAATAGCGTATAGCATTTCTTTCATCTGGAAAAATTTTCGGATATTTAAGTACTTTAAAAAGTATTACTTAATACCAATTTTAAGACTTCTGAAGATATATATATATATATATAAGAATGATTCCACTAAAGCATAATAAACTAAACTGATATACAATAATTACATTCTGCAAGCACACTCTCTAACTGTCACGAGCAATGAATATTATTATTACAGAATATGAAAATTGATTAACAATACAAGAATAATTCGTTAAAAATTTTGCTAACAGAATTTTAAAATAAATCTGAAAAAAGATACCAATAAACAAATCGAAAGAATAAAACAGAATTTCATGAGATTGATTTCCATACATTTTTAACCTTATTAATTATTTTTTTTAAAAAATATCATTTTTCTTTCTGACATTTTTAGTCACTTCATTATTCTATCTTTTTTAAAAAGAAAAATCAAAGAAATACATAGAAACCTGCCAATTGTCTTTTAACCAAGTAGAGCGTTGTAAAATATTTAAAGATGAAAGGAAATGCATTGAATCGTTATATATAATTATTTAAGAACGAGGAACATAAAGATAATTTTTAGTTGAGAGTGTTTTTTACTTTAGATAAATTAATATTCACTCAGTTTATTCATTAGGGATGTAATATTTTTTTTAAAAAAAAAATTTAATTCCCTGTTAAATTAGAAACCTGATTTCTTCTGTAAGAAAAGGTAAAATATTAAATGTGATAATGAAATTTACATAAAAGTAAATACACGTAATTAATAAAAATGTTACATTCTTTGTATTCTTAAATTAGATTAACCAATAGCATCTTTTAAAGAGAGTTATTGGATCTTAATCCTGTGAAATTTAAAGTCCTTATTTCGAAGCATGTATTTTTATCTGTCAATATTTCAAATAGTGATCAAAATATATATGTAATTCATCTAAAATATGAATTCATTTAGGGGATAAACTACACACACGCACACATATATATATACTTATTCCATGAAGTTCCTCGTTTTCAATCAATCTGGTTAAAGAGATATTAATTAAAAAATCAAATAGAATGCTAGCATTACAATATGTCATTTACAATAGTAACTATCATTTGCAATTCTGAAATTATTGAATTACTCGCATTAGTCTATTTCAGAAATTAATCGTGGATATTTTGTGGCATTTATTAATAATATTAAAAGACGATTATCTAATTGTTTTTGTAGTTACTAATTTAATTCTTATATTTAGTAAGGGAGAATTTTTTGAAATTTAAAGTATAAAATGAGTATTAAAAAGATTCCTTTTTTCTAAGACATTTAATGTCTTTGCTATAAAGTGTTTTTTTTTAAATAAAGTAAAAAAAAAAGATATATAGAAGACATTTTGCATTTGGAAGCAACTGAGAAATAATGTTAAACTGTGTGATGTAGCACTTGATTTCGACAATTAGTAGCGACATTTTACACTTACAATTATAAAAAACTACCACATACTCTGATTTCAATTTTTGACACATAAAACTAATTTTCAAAACTACTGTTGTGGAATGTTTTACATAACTCATTATATTTTTTCTGTGATATCTCTATTTATTTATATAAATAATTATATTTTCTTAATAACAGTCGGATTAGATAAGAGTTTCATCATAAAATTAACTAAAATTTTCTACTCTCAAATTCTCTTTTGGTCACAGTAGCCTAGTAGTCATGGTCGCGGACGCGCGGCCAGCGATTTTAATCGAGTCGTGGGCTCGAACCTTGATGCCACTAAGGACCCACTGTGTAACCAGGACTGATGCGCTTTAAATATGTAAAAGCTCAAAGTCCTCCCAATGGTGTGATGTGGAAGTTTGGAGAGGGATGTTCCAACTCAGGCGTCGTCCTCGTCACTCGGTCGAGTTTCAAAATTACGAGGTCCGTCTCCAGTAGTCCTCGTGTTGCTTCTAGTGAAATTTTAATAAAACCAATCAATAAATTTTTTTAATGTAATCTTTGAAAAGAACGTTTTCGAATGCTCGAGATATTTTTATAAGAATTTTTTCTGAAGCTAAATTTGATGGTGTACTCTCCCTTTTGATATTGTAACTTTATAAATAAGTATACTATTTCAAAATCAAAATTTAAATCAGAACTTTAATATTCGTTTCAAGAAACTGTTTAGTATGCAATATCTGCTTTGATTAGCTTTTTCCCATGGAAATAACTTATGAAAAAAATTGATAGAATATTTCTCAATTTCTCACGCTACCTCTGAAAACTAAATCGCAGGGAAATCAAATTTGTCCAACGAAATTTCCCATTAAATAAAGAAAAATATTTTTTGGTATATTATGTATGGATCTGAATGATGCTTTTTCTCTTAATTTACAAGACAGTCACGTTTGTTACAATATTACACATTAGAGAATTCTTTCATGTTGTTATTTAAAATGCTTGAATTTCTCTACTTCCTCAATTTTCACACTTAACCCACTTACTACAGAATTTTCTTTTGAACTCTAAAAACCTCCAACTTCCTGAGATTTGTATTCCATTCCATTATGACTGTCATTTGAAATGGGTAACATCCATGCAATTTGTATTCAATGTCCGAGAAAGGGAGAAACATTGTGTAAGATTAAGATAAACTTTTTGATACTTGAAATTATTCACACTTATTAGCAAGTGAAGCGGAAGCGTTTTTTAATTCTACTGCTGTAGAAAAGAATAATTTGTGATAATTTTGACCATTATAACGATTTACATTACGTTTGAAATAAAAATACTTTGTTGTTTTTTTCTTACTTTTCTACTTGCTCTGAATTTAGTGTTATGTAATTATTTTAAATGTTTAAATTCCCTTCTAAGTTTTTTGGTTTGGGATCGGTTTAACAATCAATGCTCTCTTTTCACAACTGAAGCTTATTCGTATAAATAATGATGCCCGAAATCAAAGGGGAACAAAGATTTCAAATGGGTAACAACGGCAATTTTAATATATAAGATCTCTATATGGACTTAATTGGTGAAAAGCAAACTGGGTGAAAAAGAAATCATTATAACGTTACACCTACAATGAAAAGTTTTATTCTTGAAATGAAACTTCTTTCAAAACCGTAGATAGATTGATTGAAATTGCATTAATACAAAATTTAAGCGTTTTTAATCTACAATTATGTATTGCTTCAAGTATTAGTTTTTAAGTAAACACATTTTCAAAAAAAAAAAATTGAAAATAGATTAAACAGATTTTAAATATTTGTCATTATTCGTTATTTGTCAGCCATTATTCATTGTTTTATCTTAAAACCATTTCTTCTAATTTTTATTTTTTTATTTTTTTGGAAGAGGAAACGAACCGAACTGTTTTGATATTGCCTTAACTAGAGATTTTTTTTAATTTGTAAAATCCTTTCCATTCCACTGCAAAATCTTACAAGTATTAAATTTACGGAAGGGCTAACTATGTTGCATGTTAATTTTTTCTCCCCAAAGTTTTAACTTTTTCATAAGAATTAAATTTTTTTCATAACATCTCTTTATAAATTCAATAAGATCATCTCTGTGAACGAACCATGCAAATAAATAGCAATGATTTATTTTTTAGCAGCAGGCTAAGGCTATAATTGAGGATGTTTTTATATTGTATTTAGGATGCGCACTTTTGAATGTATGATATTTGAAAATTAGTGATGCATTTCGTTCTTGAATAGTTTATAATCTGTTGTAGTATTACGATCAATATTATACAACGTATATATTGTTCACGTATTTAAATTATTAGAGTAACGTAACCTGTTTTATATTTAAAAATACTGAAAACTATTTTTAAGAATAAACATTTTAACTATGTGTTATATACAATTCAAAACATATATGAGTAATTATTCTAGATTATTATGTTCAAAAATATTTTGTTTTATTTTACATTATTTTTCGTTATATTATGAAAAAAAAAAAAAACTAGCGATATCATATCAATATAACAAAAAAAAAAAATAATAATAATAATAATAATAATAAAGTTTTAAAAAAATGTTTAAAATAACATAATATTCTCATCATTTTTGAAACAGAAAAATACTTTATATATAACAATGCAATAAAATCTAAATACTACTTTATTTGTTACATACTTTTTTTTAAATATATTTTTTTGTCAAATTATGAGTCGGACCAATTGCGAGTGATCTTCCAACAAAACTCGAGCCATTAAACAGAGCAAGTATGATTTAAATGGTATAGCATTAAAATTGAATGTGTTTGGGGGAAATCTTTAAGCAAATGAAAAATAATTTTAATTATAAGTTATAAAAGGAAGCATAAATACAAAGATAAAATGAAATCTGCTTTTGCCAATTTTCCAGAATTTTAATCTGACTATATTTCGCGAAATTGTTTGTGAAACATTTTTCCCCTTGTTATTTTAACATAGCATCTCATCTTAAAATTATTAAAATCTTGAAAATTCGGTACTTTAGAATTATTTAGACACGCACAGTTTAAAAACTTATTTAATCTACTGTACACGTTTTTCACTTTAGACACGTTTGAGAATACACAGATTTATGATCTAATTCATTGATTTTCGCCTCTTACACGTATGCATTAAATGAACCACTGAAAGGCAACGAATAAAAAGAATTCCGTGAGGTATATGTATGAATCTCGAGTGTAAAATAAAAATTTAACAAATTTACTGAGCTAGAGGAATTCATTTAAATGTAAATTGCTAAATCATTAACATTAATAAAATTTTTATTTCATTATCATATGGAATAATACTATTTGTTCCCCTTTTAATATCATTTCATTATAACATTGATCAAATGATACCATCACCAAACTATTTTCTTATCTCCTTGAATAATTCTAAACAGGGAGATCTTCTTTAATGAATTTAGTTTTACGCTCTTTAATTCACGGATACATCGATTATCAAAAGCATTTAATCCATTGATCGAAATATATATCAAAATTGATAATTCTTGTAAGGTACTCTCAAACAAACACAAACTCCGAATTCCTGCCTCTTTTTTCTGATGAAAAGTATATTATATGCATTAAAAAGTTAAGAAATTCAATTGCCTATTAATACATAGTTCAATCAAGATTTCCCTGTTACAATTAAGTTTACAAAAATTTTAACTAAACACTCCGCTATCAATATCCTTTCAACCCAGAAACACTAATTTTTTTTTTCATCTGTAGAACTTAAATTTTTTTTTGTTGTAAAATATTTAAACATAAATACTTTTTAATGTAATTAGTAGCAATAGTTTAGCTACAAAAATCTCTCTCAGTTTATTATCTGTTCGATCAAATTGAAGATGATTGTACGATTCTATATTAAAAGAATTCTGTGTACTTCTATTTGCGGTATAATCTATAGATATAAAATCTTCAAATTAGCGTGACATGGAAATTGGAAAAAAAAAAACCCAGAATGACTGATCTAATATCGATGTTTTATTGAGATCATTGTTTAAAATCGAGGCCATTGTAGGTTGGCTTTTAGCCAACTCTTGAAATAAATTAAATTTGTAATCGAAAAATGTTACAGAAAACTAGAAATAAACAAATACTTATATTTTGAGTAGTGATTTATTTAATTTAACCTTTTAAAAATATTTCCTTCTATGTAACTATGATTTTGTTTTCGAAATTTATTTTTAAAAAATCAGTTTTCTAAGTAGTCATTAGAAATGTTTATAAACGGCGCTTTTCCCATATAGAGGTGGTTCAAAAAGTGCCCGTATTAGGAATGGAAAGGGGATAACTCACTGTCGCACTGTCCAGTTATCGTCTTCCTCTTTGCTAAGGAGTATTACACTCTTTGCACCCCCAAAAAATCATTGCTAAAACTTTTCCGACCGTCTTCGCGTTCTTTGAGGCAGATTCTTCCGTAGCATTCCAATGTTTTGAAGGTTTCTTGGTTTCCGAAGAAAATGACGAATCCAGGTCTCTTTGACAGTGACGTTTTTTGACGACGACAATTCTTCGCTGCTGCATTCAAACTTTGATTGGCAGCAAATTAACTGTCAAATCAAAACTAACTTATCAGTTAGTGTCATATTTGTTTCGTGCTGTTCAACTGATGGAAGCTCACAGTGCTAACACCAAACTACCTTAGCAACGTCATCTGTCTTCAAAAACGGGAACCATTTGAGCCACCTTCGAAAAATAAAATTTCCACCGTTTGTGTGGATAAGGAAAAGAAATGAAATCGTAGCTATGTGTGGAATCGATAAATAATTGGAAAGATATTAAGGACATGTGTTATAGGAAATAAATAAGTATATTCTGCTCAGTACATTCGTGAGTATATAAGATAAATAAGCACTTAAATAAATATACAGTTCATAAGAGATCTGGAGCTTTAACAAATATTTAAATTATATCGATGGTATGAAACATTTTAAAGACTATCTTTTTCTTAAGTTTTGCGTTTCTAATTTGTTCCTATTGAATGTTGGGCTGAAATTTGTTGCAGTTTTTTTAAAAATAAAATGATTTTCGCTCTAATTTTTTTTTATTTCAAATTTATAGCATCTCAAAATGGCTTTGAATTAAAAAAAAAAAGTAAGTAAAACGTTTTAGTGAAGAATGACAGTTAAATAATAACTGAAAAATGTAAAAAAAATTCCCATGGTTAAATACCAAACTTTTCAGACAAATTCAAAGAATTAATACCCAATTTTAAAACTACAGGAAAGGAATAATAGCTCTTAATTCCATGTTTCGAACCAGATCCCTACTTTTTATTAGGAAATTTGTGCAAAAATACTATAAATTTACGAGGTTTTACCAAGAAGGAAACTATAATCTTCCTACGGTTCGATCCGATGAAGAATGCCGGTTGATTTTGTACCGCAATCACGATAAATGTTAGACACGCAAACAAGATCGCGTGGCGAATGAGAAATTATTTCCGGAAGGATTACTCTTTTAGAACGTTTTAATAAAAAAGCTCTTTAAATGTGAAATCACTTGAAATGTAGTACATAAAAATGTCTCTTACGGTTTAAGCGTAGGAGAGTTCTGATTTATGTATATTTTTTTTCTTCTTCCTGGACGTGAAATGGAAACTAGTTCATTTCGAGCGGGAAAACAATTGTGAGACAGAAAGGATGCTTTAGAAGTCGAGATTACTTTATATGGAACCGATAAAGAAAACCATAAATATTGCGAACAATTTAGTTTCGAACCAGATTATTGAAAAGGAGAATTGTGATGTTTGATAAACTAATGCAATTATAGTTCTGTAAGAATACGTTACTTTTTACTCCATTGATTACTATTAATTTAACTGCCTTAAAGATTAGTTTTATTTATTGTTCCCTAAAAGTGTTTTTACATAGATTTTGCTATTTAGAAATCTAGGTGAATGAAGACTTCTTTTTGACTCAGAAACACAACTATTAATATGATGTTATGACGCAAAATTTATTTATTTATGTAATATCTTTCAGATTATAATTATAAATTATGATGTTATGTGCCTTATTAATATATCTTTTAGCGTTTAAATTTACTTTTATTTATATCTGAACTACAATCTTTTGGAAAACATTCTTATTTTCATAATTTTAAAATAGTGGTAACATTTTTACAAGGGTTTCTGAATACACTTTGAAATAGTCTCAGAATAAATCATTTTTCCAAAATATATGTGATTTAGTTAAAATAAAACTTAAAACTATTTATTTAGTTACTGATACGACTTTTTTCAGTTATTACTCATTTAAGTCGAAGAATAGAAGTTTAAAAATTTCATTTTTAGAAGTTTATTTAAAAACAGTAGTAAATTGATTTTAGAGGCATGAAACATTTAGATATTTATATTACAACATTAAAGCACCATCAGAGAAGCTTAAATTCATAGATTCCAATGAAAAGAATATAACTAATTGTAATACTTTTCGTAAAAGTAAATCTGATTTTTATTAAATTAATTTTTAAGTAAAGTTGAAGAGTTTTTTTATTGTACTTTATATTAACTAATATAAAATTTATTTCTTTGGAAACAAGATTATGTAGAAATAATGATTCCTCTATAGAAATGAGATAAGTAGGTATTTGTATTTATTTATTCGGATATGCATTTAGGAAATCTATGGCTTTTAGATAGTTCAATAATTTTTTTGTAAAAATTTGTAATTTAGGTTAAAGGTTGATAATTATCAGAAATTTTTGATCAAAACTGGCGTGTTCATTGATGAACTTAAATAATTAAGGAAATTATTATGTTATTCGTTTGATAGTATACACAATTAATTATTTTAAAGGAATTTTAATTAAATGTCTAGTTTAACAATGCTGTTTTTTTTTCTTGGAATCCTCATCGAAAAATCCTTAGTTAATAATTGAAACCTGTTTCCACGTATTTGCAAATAATATACTCTAAATAACACAATAGTAGAAAATTGTTGGAACAATTTTTCAAATAAAAATTAAGAATTTTGAAAAGACTTTTACTGATAAATTTAAAAAATTTAACCATGTATTAAATTTTCGAAACATTTACATCTAATAAATAAGTCGACATTCCTTCTGTGTATTTGTACATTATTTTAAAACTTTTTAAGATTTCATGTAACTTAATAATATTTTCAGTTAATTTAAATTCACAGACTGAAATATTTTTAAATAAGAAACTGACTAAAATTCTGTGGATATTTTTTAGTACGAAATTTGAGACATGTGTCCGTGCTTAAACTTTCGACCCACAATGATTAGTTTTGCAGTTTTACCATATACAATCGTCTAAAAATTACAGTTTCTAATAATACATAATTATTGATGAGAAACCTAAATATTCATAAATAAACTATTACTAATCGTGTTGAATCGAAGTACCATTTCCCCATCAATAGCAGCGAATATTTCAGAAAACGATATTAAAATAATACCTACCATGTCTTTAACTAGACGTCTACTGCTTTGTGTGGTGTGCAAAATATTAAACATTCAATTCTTAGAGAAAAAGAAAAGTTTATTAACCCTATACTTATTAATTTGAGCAGTTATATAGGCTAATTTTCTGTGTGAAGTTTGTTAAGCTAATTTTCAAAGAAAAAAAAATATTTTCGTTAAATATTTCTTATTAAAATTTGTGTTAACGATTATTATTTTATGTCTTTGTATGAAATATGTCTTTATCAAAACCAGGTGATAGTGAAATTAAGAGAAAAATGAAAATTACTGAAGAGCATCGATATTTCATTGAAAAGTGATTAATCGGACCACTTTTGCAGTGCGATAAAAGATAAAATAATCTCCTTGATATGTAATACCATAAGTGTCCCAAAATTATATAGTGTAAGACATCACTGAACGACATAAGTACTGTGAAACAAATGGAAAGGAACATCACTCCTGATCGCGGGACTTTCATCTGTTAGAAATTGACTCGTGGTTGAGAAAGAATTTGTCACTCCCATGTTAGAGAATAGAACAAAAATTAGGAACACTTTTTTAGATTCCAGTTTTAATTTTATCACATTCTAACTTCACTTGCCAAGAGAATGTTTTAAAATGCTATCAATTTCTATTAGAATTAATCCGTTTTTTTCCCTTATACAGTATGTTTCATTTTTCATCCTCTTGCTTATGACATATAACATTGAAAACTCATTTTGCATCTCAGAGAAAGTTACTACTTGTATTTTTATAATCGTTTCGTAGCTTTTATCGGGGTTTTATGGTCCCGAGTTCAAGTCCTAATTCCACTGTACTCATTGTTCCGTCGCGAGGAATAATAGGGACAACTGCACGTAAAACGGAAATAGTCTTGATAGTTTTTATATGAAATTAACATAGAAGATAGGAAGGTGGAGTACTAGCTCAGGACTTATGTGTCGTCCTCCTCCTTCTCAATTTATTACAATTTAAATTTACAAGATCCATTGCCAATAGCTCTATATTTTTCTTTAGAACAACGACAATAATAAAAAAATTAAAATAATCAGAATTCATTATTGTAAATATGCGTCATGTTCACGCCAATTAATATTAATACTTGAGCATTTCTTTAACTTAAAACAAATGTTTCCGGTTTGGGTATTTTCTTTAAGATTAGGTGAAGATAATCTTTAGTAATTCTGGATGGCCGAAAGAATACTGATTAGTTTCGAATGTTAAGTTCACATAATTAAAAAATGGCCAAAATAAGACAACGTAATTTAATGGCAACATATTTGACATAAATGATTGTGTAGGCTTGAAAGCTTGTGAAACTGAAATCTGTTTGATCTGTTTCCTTACATTCTAGACTTCCTTCCAGTGACTTTGAACTATTTTCGTTCTCAAAAGGCATTGGAAAGGAAGACAATCCGCGTAAACGAAAAATCAATTACCATATCAACAGAAAAATAGAAGAACTGTTCTCTTCGAATGTCTTGTGAACACGAGGAAGTTATTGATAAAAATGGAAAATGTTTTGAAAAGGCATGCAAACACTTTGGCGCATAGTAAGACTTATACTACTTTCGTTGTTTAGGTATGCTTCATTACCTAATTTTATCAAGCGATTCAAATAAAGTACAAAAGGTTATTTTTGTTAAATATTTGTGAATGGATGCGTGCCGGAAGAAATCAAAAGGATCTGGTTTCATAATGTTTCTACAACTCAAAGAAAATTTTATCATTAATGTAAGGTAGCTGAAGGAATGAAATGGAATGTGACGCAAACATTCCAGAATGAAACTATTTTATGAAAGAAAGTTCTAACACAATTCCATCTGGTTGCTATTACCCATTTTTGTTAGCGCGGATGGATCGCAAACGTTCAACTAGAAATGGAATGTGAATGTATTGCTGAATCGAAAACAATGAAATATTTCTTTCGTGCGAAGAAAAGTAGTGACCCATAGAACAACGGAATCAGAACAAACAACACAAATTGCCGGTTTACTCTCATACTCAACCAAGTAAATACGATTTTAAGTAGATGAAATGGCCAACATTTATTTCCTCGTTATATTTTACATTTTTTCCCCCGAGAATAATTTTTCAGCTGTTGCATTGGAATATTTCTCAAGAATGTGGTGTTTTCATTATTTTAAGTAACTCTTTTTTTTTTCGGTATTTCGAACTGGAAATATTTATTAATGTATTATACGACCACTGTTTACGAGAATGACCCGATTTCAGATTCAAACTTGTGACTTAACCAGAAAAACTTAAATATGTTTACAACATAAAAATGTTGTAAAAATGGGAGAAATATTAATAATTAATTCTAGCTGACTGGTACGCCATTATGCTATTTAAAATATTTTACTGGTAAAATATTTTAAACATAGACAGGTAATAATGCGTAAGTATGAATGTATCTTTTTATTTAATAGAAATTATTTATGTAGAACTTTTTGTTTTTTATAAATAAATCAAAACTATTAAGAGTTTGTTTTTCAAAATAAATTTAAACGTGAATCAACACTGTATGATGAATCAAATTTTTTTTTCTTGTTTAAGATAAATATATATTAAAGTTTTGTAGTTACACAATATTTCTT
Source organism: Nephila pilipes (assembly GCA_019974015.1). Classification (NCBI taxonomy): domain Eukaryota; kingdom Metazoa; phylum Arthropoda; class Arachnida; order Araneae; family Nephilidae; genus Nephila; species Nephila pilipes. Next base: position 695,647 of record BMAW01117680.1, on the reverse strand, counting down.
TCTCACTTTGTTTTGTAAAAAATAAAACAATTCACATTCAACATTATTTTGAAAAATCTTAGTAAAAAATAAATGTCTCTTTTCTGTTTAATCATTTAAAATTTTAGTTTAAACTGTTTTTAATATTTATAAGCTTGTGAGAGCTCTTGTAAACTCTAAAAGTCTTGTAAATAAACGAGAGGATTTATTTTTTTTTATTAATAAATAAAATATTTTTGATGACGCTTTTCGGTCACTACAATACAGTAACTATTACATGAAAATAGATTTAAGTCAGCTGTGTTGTTATTTTTAAATGTCTTTTCATATCACTGAGGACAATGATGAGGCAATAATAATAAAGTATACTAAAATGTTTTTAATGAAATGTTAAATAATATCAACTTTTTATAAAATTTGGATTTCAAAATAATGAAAAAACTACTGAAATATTTTCTAACTTTAGTAATGACTAGTTCACGATAAATATTGGTGCTTATGCTTTATTACCTCTCGAGCTTCACTTTTACTAATGATAGCGGTAGCTTAGTGGTAATGATTCCGAACTCGCATCCAGCGTTGTTTCCATCGAATCGAGGATCCCAATCCTAATGCCACAAAACACCCTCCGTGTAGTGAAGTTGATGCACGTTGAATCTGTCGAGGCTCTAAGTCCTTCTATGGCATGATGTGAAAGTTTGAAGAGGAAGGTGCCAGCTCAGGTGTCATATCCTCGTCAACTGACCAAGTTCAAAATTATGATGTCTGTTGCCAATAACATTCGTGTTGCTTCTCAGTTCGACGATAATAGGTATCAATCTTTCCTTTTACTGATCGATAAATCATTACACTAAGTTACATGCTATTTCATTATTTATATTACATTTCATCATGAATATTATTTACTGTGTAATAAGATTTTATCTTCATTTTAGAACACTGTGTTTTGGAATTTTAATGAATTATTTTTTCATAATAGCTGTAAACTTTAATAACAAATTTGAGATGCATACCGATTTTAGAGTTATTTGTTTCAATAGTTTCCACGTATTTATAGTGGAAATTTTCTCTGTTTTATAAAATGGTTATTTGTAATTCCTTTCAAATTATTTTTTGTTTTGTTTTCAGTGTTAAGTACTGATAGAGATCAATTGCTTTGAAGTTAATTATTAGCAATTCTTTTACTGTTCTTTTTCTTTTTACTGTTGCATCTTTTCTTTTCTGGAAATAGTTAAAAACGAATACCAAAAGATTGAAAAGGATCATACCATTTTTAAATCATTATCATACTTAGTTTTAAATACTTAAGCAAAATTTTATTATCTCTTTACACGTTCTTAAAATAAGTTAAAGATATTTGTGTTTATTTTAATCTGCTTAGAGAATTTGGCGACAATTATTCCTGAGAAATGTACTGACAACTTTAAATTACATACTTTATACTGGTACGAGTATTAAAAAAAACTCAAGAAATGATTTTCCAGTACGAGTGTATTTCTTAATAAAATATTTGAACTAAATAGTGATCCTACAAGGGATCTGATTATTTGCCACCATCAAGGTTAGAATCACTCCTACCTTTGTTTCTCGAGAAATTTTATCTGTGTAAACTTTATATTTTAAGGTAATTTATTTCTAAAACTAATCAATTTTCTTTTAAGAAGCAATAAAACTGTTAAATTTTAATTCAGTAACTTTAATCAGGAAGTATGGTATTTTAAAACGTTCAGAAACTTCATAATCCGTAAGTACTTGCGTCTGATTACGTTTTTTAAAGTCACTCATTCTCTCTTTCTCTCTCTCTCTCTCTCTCTCACTCACACACACACATACACACACACACACACACAGTGCTTGATAACTATGTTATTACTTTTCTTTAATTTAACTTAAATTTAACTAATTATGAAACAAATTCAAATTAATACCAACCAACCATCGTGCATAGAAAATACTACTGCTTTAACTTATAGAAATTTCTAGAAGTTTCAAAATGACGTCAGAGGCTGCTTAGTATAAATGCTTGCGTTTTGTTCGCCACTTGGATGTTCAGATTCTATTCTTTCAATGTAATACGTATGTTTTAGCTTCTTTTATTCGAATATCGCTTCCATGTTTCATAAGTGAATTTGACAAATGTAAAATCTCCTAAACAGGAATTAACATAGTATTCATTCGATAAAATGCTTGAAACTCCTTCAAAATTACCTACAACTTCATCATCTAAGTAATAGGAATTATTTATATACATATGAGAAAATGCATCAAAAAGATGATAAAGAAAGGCCTCTGTTTATTTACTTTTTCTTTCCAATTTTTGAAAATCTGTGATCTCACAGCAGGGCCAGAAAAATAATTATAAAAATTCCAGAAAAGTCTTTAAGAAATGAACATTTGTAATTTGCGAGCATTATTCATTTTAATCAAATTAATGTAATTATCGAAATTTGAAACATACAAATAAAAATAAATAGAACTAACATTTTGCTCTGTTATTCGAGATGATGGACTGGTGTAAATCCTAAGAGTTCAATTTTTTTTATTATCTGACAGCAAAATACTAAACGAGAACAACATGAAAATACATTCACAACAAAAGCAAACAAGAAAGTAGACAAAGAATAAGAAAAAAATTGAAGCGGTATTATTCAGACGATTAAACGGCAAAGAGAAGACAGAAAAATGACATTGTAAAATTTATATGTCTAAGCTTTATCAACGACGAAGGAAAAGTTTGCTTGAGAATTAGGCCAAAGAGAAGTTTCTTAAATGTAATTAAAAGAAGGATTAAGAACAAAAATTAAATAATCTTGATTTACTTACACTGTCCCTTACTGGAACATGAATTCGTTTTCACTTTAACTAATAATCTGTTAGAAAACTAACTAATACGAGAATTTTTTTCCATAAATTAAAAAAAAAACCATAAATCCCATTTTCGTGTTTTCCCCGACTTGTACACAACCTCCGTAGTTCTATGCTATTTTAAGAAAAAATATTTATGTATGAAGTTTATTGTTTCTTTTTTTTATATATATACATTTACTACTTAGTATATTCTTATAGAATATTTGAAATTCGTTCTCGAAACTAGATAATATCTAGGCACTACTTTTATTTAAAAGGGAAAAATGTTATTGATGGTTGAAATTATTTAAGTTATTATTTGAAGCAAAAAAAAATTAGTGAAATTATTTCCTGTTCGTTGAAAAATATTGACTAGAACATCAAAAATAAACCAACTTCATTCTTTTAAGCTAAAAGAATTAAAGATAAGACCCTTTAAAAAGTTATTGTTTCAGTTTATTAAGAGTTTAAGAAATTAAGAATTTTTTAATAATATATATATATTTTTAAATAACGTAAAAGAAAATTTATTTTGAGAAAAATATTAAGCTTACTAACCCCCAATAAAATTTTTCGACAGAGCTTGATAATTCTATTTAGTAACTTAGCCATTATATTTTTACAGTGTACTTTAAGAAAATAAAAATTTAACTGTGTCACATAGAGATAAAATAGTCTTTTTTTCTATGCCAGAAAAAGTCGGCATAGAAAACTTTCACTTATATTAATCAACAACTACGTTTTATGTACATAATCAATTATTTCAATGAGATAATGTTAATGTAGTAGAAACAGAAATTATGTCTTTGAGAACAATAAAGCTTTTTTTCAGTTTATTAATCCAGTTATAAATCTTTAATGGAACGTTTTTAAGTTCCGGCATATTGTTTCATTTACAAAGGAAACATGACTAATTAACAAAACCATTGAATATAAATCGTATGATTTCCATTTACAGTATCATTTGAATCATTAATCATACACATTTTATTAATACTTGGAATGTTCTAATAGATTACTTAATTTTAATAGCGTTGAAATGCAAGTTTGTTTCTTACATACAAACCATCAGAATTAATGTCTAATTTTGTAAATTTGGTTGTTTGGAATATTCGAATTAGATAATAACTTTGAGTTTAGTGTCTTTTATTTTATTTATACGATTCATTCATAATCCATTTTTAAACTGTTTATACTTTTAAATATATATCAGAAGCTATTTTTAAATGAAAATTACGAATCTATTTTAAGATAAAAATTAATTTTTTTAGGATAATCTTATTTAAGTAAGGAGCTGTTTCTCCTTTTTAAATGTATTTTATAAACCAATCGTAATTATTTTTTTAACTTCATAAATGTTAGGAATTAGATAAGTATGATTTTAAATAGAAATTACTCAAAATGAAAGTGACACGAAATGAATGAAAATCCCACATTTTATTACATTTGTAGCCAAATAAATCAATTTAAATACTTTTCTATTTTATACCTCAGACAAAGAATTCTATTTAAAATCAACATTAAATGTGCATGGAACAAAGGAAAAATTACAATCATATAATGAATAATTATTTAAAAAATATTTATTTGCAGTAATTTGGATAATATTGCAAGATATCCATTGTTAAGTATCTTGAATATATTTACAAAACTATATTTGAATAAAAAAGCTTCTTAAGAACTCAGATCTTCCTTAATTTTGTTTGAACACATATTTTTTATAATAAATATTTATCTAAAATTCGAAACTTCTTTACCTTTAAAAAGCTTTATATATTAAAATCTATAGTCAAATGTTGACGTAGTTGCATTAAAAAGACACAGTTATATATATGTATTTAAAAAACTTTTATTTACTGAGGAATTATTTAAATTCACTTAAGCATTAAAATTACACTCTATAACAAAACAAAAAAAAAAAAAAACACGACGTACCAAGAAGGAGTTGTCCGATGGAGACAAAAATTGGCGGATATGAAAATTATGTACAGAATAGAAAATGATTAAAATTTTAGAAAAATTGAATGATTTATTTCAAAGTTACACAGTTACAAAGTAATGAGCTCAATAAAGTGTTGACCCACCTCTAGCCTGGGTGCAAGCTACCACACGACGTGGCATAGAGTGATAAAGTTCCTTGATGGCCTCCTGCGGTATTTCTCCCCAAATTTATTCCAATTGTCAGGCTAGGTTATCAACATTTTCTGGTAGATGCAATCGCCTTCCCATCATATAATAGACATGCTCGATTGGAGAGAGATCTGGCTGGTCAAGGCAGTGTTTGACAAGCTGTAAGACAGTTCATAGCGACACGTGCCGTTGTGGTCTGGCATTATCTTGTTGAAAAATAAGGCCAGGGTACCGCAAAAGGAACGGTAGCAAAACAGGTTTCAGAATGTCGTCGATGTATCGCTCTGCTGTATGTGTGCCTTTAATGACAACCAAAGGGGTCCGGCTATAGAGGGAAATGGCATCCGAGACCATAACTCCCGGTTGAGGGCCTGTGAGGCGTGCAATAGTGAAAGCAGGATCGGTACGCTGCCCTGGGCGTTTCCAGACACGTTTTCGATGATCGTTAGGATACAGTTGGAAGCGGAGTTTGTCACTAAACACTATACGTCCCCAACCTGAACACTATACGTCCTATCATTCCAACCTGATCAATCCAAGTACCACTGTAATTTGGCTCGACAATGTGCAGGCGTGAGTGGCAGATGGCGTAGAGGTTGGTGCGAGTGTAGATTTTGCTCTATCAGATGTCTGTGAAGGGTCATGGTGGACACTCGTGTGTGGATCGCACGTCTGATGGTTGATAATAATGAATCAGGCGTCGTGACAGCTGATCTGACAATCACTCTGTCTTCCCGATTTGCTGTGGCTCTAGGTCGACCGCTACCATCATGACGCTGAAATCTGCCATTGTCCACCCATTCTAGCCAGCATCTTTTAATAACCGTATCGCTTCGACTCTTATGACGAGCGATTCTCCCAATTTGCCTCTTTCAATCCAATGATACGACCTCTTTTAAACTCTGACAGCTGCTCGTAATGAGCTCGAATTCTACGACGAGGCCTTTTTTCAGTCGTTGAAAGGTAACCTAAATCGCAATGCAACAGAAAATTTGACCATCAGATTGAGAATCGCTTCTTATATACACCTGCTGAGTGTGCAGTTCCGATGCGCTGTAGCTCCCGCTATTCTATCATTGGACACCAAATTTTAATCATTTGTATGTTCGGTCCAAATGTCTTTGTATACGAAATTTCATTACAATCGGGCTACTCCTTCTTGGTGCTTCGTTCTTTATTTGTTATAGAGTATAGTTGAATCATTTTAAAATCAAAGATATTTTGGAAACGTACCACATAATGCATTTCTAATCGAAAACTTTATTTTAATTTTGATTCATATATGTAATTCATTTCTTAATTATCTTATATTGTTAGTTTGAATCCCAGGTTATTTTTACGAGTGAATAATTTTATATAACAGTCGTGTGAAAATAGTTCCATTAATTTTGAATTCTTGAAGAGGTTTTAGAAATATCAGAGAAAATATTTAGTAATTAAGAATTTAAGATATTTTGATACGTAGAATGTTTTCATCACTTTCATGTTTTTAAATATGAAAGACTTTCATAATTATTGCTTTCAATTAATTGAATTGCCCCCCTCGTTTCATGAAAAATAGATCGATATTTGAAATAGAATTTTTCAGTCACACTTTCATTTTCAAAGAAAGTATTTAGTTGATTGCAGATATAGATGTGAATTTGTGTCCTATATTCTTTTATTTCATACCATTAAAATGTTGAATATTTTTGTTATAAATTATTTTATTGGGATCATAAATAAATATTTTCTGAGCTTTCAGACACTTTATCTGAAATCGTAAGACCTTTGCATATGGTACAATTTTAGAATTTTGTTAACTTAAGAATATTAGGCATCTAACTTTCTTTAAAATGTTACAAACCGCACCCCACACTCAGAAATTTACTTTTCAAAAGACAAAGTTTCGAGATCGGGTTTAAAAACAATTACAACTTCAACATCCCTCCAGCGTTCAACAACACAAATTGATTTTTTCCCTTTCGATGGTAATTCAAATGAATATAGTTCGTCAACCCTACCCTTTTCTCTTAAAGAGAATAGGAAAAAATGTAGCTTAAGGAGTGTTTTCTGCATTAGTATCAATAACCTTCTCCCATCATACCCTTAGGGTACCATCCTAAATTGGGAAGAATAACAGCCAATTCTGATTTGAAATTATTTTTTTTTTGTAACGCATGAGAAAATATTATCTGCTGTTTTCATCTGAGTTGATGTTGCATGCAGAGTAATGAAAAAATCATTTTGCTATCTAAACTACTTCGTGAACAGATGTAGTCGGCAGATCGAGCTTGGCTTGGAGATATATCGGTTACAAATTGCACGTGCGGAATTCTACTGATGTAAAGAAGATTCTGGAATAAGTTAACAATCACTTGATAACCTCAAAATTTTATTCTAAACTCTGACCTCCGAAAAGACATATGTTTTACTTATTATTAGTTTGACGCATATGTATTTGTTTCAAATTATGATAAGAATTAAAAAGTTGTGATAATTATGAATTTTAAAATGAAATGTCAAAAAATATTCACTGAATCTTCCCGCTTTTGTATTTTTATACATCAAGTATAATTATATATTTGATGTAATTTCGTACTTTTTATACAATAGATGAAAATGTGAAAGACACAATGTTTCGGTATTTTTCGTCAATTTCGGCAAGAGAATATGCAACGTTCATAAAAGTGCAATTTCAATTATCTTTTTTACTTTATGGAAATAACAGCTAACGTTTGTGCAAATAAGTATATGAAGGGCAAAATATGCTTTGAATACTTATTTGAAGAATAATTCTTATATTCTAAAGTCATGAATGACATTGCCTAAACTTTATTTTACGAAAGCATCCTTTAATTAACTTAAAGTTTAATTAAAGGATTATGGCTTTTTAACTCAAAGTTTATAGTCTATAAAGAAATCACTATAAGCCCGTGAATTAACTTTTATTTTTTTTTAAAAAAAAAATGATTGTTTTTAAGCTTCTTATGAACCATGGATTAAAAGTTCCTCATGTATTTTTCTTCATTTTCCTGTTTTCTGAAAGGTAAGAAATATTGTGGTAAAAATTAGTGATATTATAAAGATTCCTTTTCAAAACCTTTTTTTTTTTTTTTTTTTTGAATGAATGATAATTTAACAAGTAAGGTAAAATTCCATATATTTGAAAACAGAATCCAAATTATGTATATTAGTACAATGTCTTGTTCTTTTAATTAATCAAAATATGTGAATTTCTAAAAACATTCATTGGAACTTAAATAAAGAAAAGGGCGTCAAGGCAACATCATCATAAAATATGTATAATTTTATAATTTGATGATTCTATGTACATACAAAATTCCTTAAGCAGAAAATATTAATATTTCTTTATATTATAATGCCAAATGCCATTTCTGTTTCCTTAAATAAATTTTTCGATGAACCCAAATATAAAGTGTAAAATGTATTTTGACTTCAATTAAAACTTTTGCCTTATAATAATATTTATGTTGTTGCTTATATCACATTGCTGGACAGTACCATTACAGCAAGTCCCTGTAATGGTAATGTGTATAAGTTTTTATAAGTTTTGCTGAAAATATCAAAAAGTAAAAAAAATAAATTTTTTTATTTAACGACATATTTAAAGTATTTTTTAGAAATGGTAAGTAAAGTCTATTCATGTACCTGGAAACCTCCACCACGCATGTACACAAACATCAAATGAGCTTTTTACAAACACCAGAATTAGAAAAAAAATTCAAAGGGCACATTTACTGACAAATTTAAAATGAAATAAAATTTCATAACATTGTAAAACATATAATATACAAACAAGTGCGATATCAATAAAGGTTTTGCTTGAAAAATTGGTCTAAAATTGTATAAGATCACTGAACTAATTATTTTTCCTTTGATAATATTAATTTATAAGAATATAATTGTTATTCCAACACATAGTTTGAAAAAATGTATTTTGACTTTCAATATTTATTTTGGAAACGTTAAAATTATGTAATCGCCAACTGGCATTTTAGAGGTATTTTTTTTATTGGTGAACAGCATTGCTATTTCTTTATTTAACCAATCTTTATCTTCTTTCACTTTAACTTCAGTAGTAAGTGATGCAATCCTTGATCGGAACTACATACTTCAAATTCTTGGGGATAATAAATAGCCTTTGTTGTTCTATATCCATAAAATCAATCAACCAATCAAGCGCCACATTAGATTTAATGTTATTGATATATTTTTTTTACCGATTTCGAATATAACGCAACATATATAGATTTTTTTTTTCAATTAAAAACAATAAACAGTGGAAGAATTAATTCATAGGTTTATCTGGCTGATTACTTAATTTATTTTTATTAACATGCGCTAACGTTGTTTTGAGAAAAAGACATCATCAAAAAAGCGTGGGCATAAAATAAAGGATACGTGATGTTAAGTTCCAAAGATTGACATCATATTATATTATGATTATTATAATTACATTTAAATTTCTTAAGGTGTATTTACATTGCTAACAAATATTTAATTTAATATTTAATCGTCTGATTTTATTTTAATATCCGAACAGAATATTATTGTCTACTTTTATAATTTATCGTTTGCTCTTATTTTAATAATTAAGTTAATAATTGGTTTTTAAGGCAGATTCTTCTGATTTTATTCTTTTTTATGGTAACATTGGCAACATTTTTGTACTTTAAAATGTTTTGCTTGGGAAAATAAAAATGCATGAGGAATTTGAAGAAGTTGTTTTCTTTTCTTGATAGTAATATCATCTATGGAGCCTGGAGTAAGTACTCTTACTTTACGCTAAGTAATATTCATTTTGAATAGTTCTATTTTTTCGAAAACTTAACAAAAAAAAGTTAGCACATGTTAAAAGGAAATTAGCAAAATCTTTTTTTATTTTTTATTGTTATTTTGAATGTGTTCTCAGATTAATCTGAAATCTCCTCTTTTTTGTTAATTCGATTTATTTTCTCCGAATATTTAGATTCTTTTTTGAGCAATTATTATTAAAAACCGTTAGAGTTATAATGAATAAATGTTTTTGATTCATACTTATAATGAGAAATTTAGGATTAACTGATTGAAATTTTTTCAATAAGGTGTTAAAAATGTAACAGGATTGGCAGCATACAATTCGTCAAGAATGAACATCAAGATTTATTCACCTCTTAAGATATCAGTTAAGATATTTGTATATGAGAAGATATTGTGTATAAAATCTTTTGATTAAGCAACTGTAAGCAACTTTTAACGAGTAAAATCAAATTTTAAGGAAGTAGTCAAATTATTTGTTTCAGTTCTCCTTTTAAATTATTTATTTCTCTTTTTTCATTCTTAATGGGGGTTTTTTTTTGTGACATTTTGTTTCGTTTCACTTGGCTTTAAAAAGATTATAACGCATTTAAGAATATGAACGGTTTAAATTCACATGAACATGAATAAAAAACCATATGAATCCGCAATGAGTTCTTATTCAAAGCAGTCATTTTATATCTATATCTATTATATTTCCATCCACTGTGTATAAAAAAATTTTTGACTCCTTACTGAATGAAAAAAATATGATTTATTACTCGGCGGGATATTACAACCAGATTATACTTTATGGAGGATAAAATTTGTTTCAATGATAAAGACGATAGTTAAGAGGCATATACGAGTAATCTACTCAAATAACTTGAAATGGAAATCTACCGATGTACATTTAAAAATATTTTTAGCATTTGATAGCTGAATTGTTTTGAAATTTATATGAATATGAAGCATAATTTTTTTTTCTCGCCACGTTTGAAATTCAAAAGAATTTCTTATATGTCCATATATTGTTGAAACATTTCATTTTAAATTTGTCCCTTTTATTATTAACTTTTATAAAGAATTACGTACCAATAGTTGGCAATACTAAATCGCTACAGTTCTTTCTTGCACAGAAGGAATGTTTTCATTCGCGATTTTTTTAAGAAAGATAATGAGTAATTTAAAAGAACAGTGCATTGTTGTTAGTATCTGTGTAAAATTAAACAAAACTGGAAAAGAAACTAATGACCTGATTAGTCGATCTTTTCGGAATTAAATCTATGTCACGGTCGAAATTTTTTGAATGTATAAATTTTTTATGGAAGATCCGGTGAACCGACCAAAAGAGAAAATTATTCTCATTGGTTTTTTTTTACAATTTTCTAGGTGTATTTCAATTTGAATTCGCTCCACCAAATAGAACAAAATAATGCTAAATTTTATATTAATATTTTGAAACTTTTACGGGTTCAGATTGATTTGGTTTTATTTACGTCGCACCAGAAAGTGCAACACGAGGGGGGCTATTGGTGTCAGACCTCTTAATTTTAAACGTAAGTCGAGTGACGAGGATGACATCTGAGCTACCACCTCCCTCTCTTAACTTCCACAACACGCCATGGGAGGAATTTGAGCTTCGATAGATTTAATGAGCATCAGCCCCGACTACATGGCAGGTCTTCAAAGGTAACAGGGCTCGAACCCACGACTCGGGGAAAGCTGCCGGTCGTGAGTCAGCGACCATGACCACTCGTTTAATGGGAAAATGTATAGCAATCGACCTGAAAAATGGAAAAAAGCATCTGTGACTACTTCATCAAGATACTGCTATTACTGTACTGAATTTCTTAGCTCATAAGGAATATTCCCCATTCTCTATGATCAGCAAATTTTTTTCAGAATTGAAAAAAAAAAAAAAAAAAGAAAAGAAAAACAGTTAAAGGAATAAATATTACAAACAAAAATTATTGAAAAATCGGAATTATTACAAATAATCAGCAAGCAGTTTTTCGATTGTTAAAAGTGAGAAAATGGTATCATTGAAAAAGGATTACATTTTGAAGATCTATTTTCATTAAAATAAAATCTATTTTCATTAAAATAAAAATTCAGTCTCTGAACTTTTTATCACTCTTTATAACTTTCAAAATTACGAGATTTATCTCTACCAGTATATTGCGTTGTCTCGATTGTGACTCCTCCCGTTGGCGTGGTGTGGAAGTCAGGAGAGGAAGGGGTGCCAGTTCAGGTATCGTCCTCGTCTCTTGACCGAGGTTCAAAATTACGAGGTAAGTCCCCAATAGCCCTCGTGTTGCTTCCAGTGCGACGCTTATAAAAGCTAAACTAAATTAAAAACTGGATTGTGACATTAATCGAGCACATCTGCTATTTCTAAAAGGAAATTTTTATCGTTAAATCTTTCATTTCGTCTAGAAAAGGAGAAGACAAATGACGTTTTTGTTAAAAATAAAAATAAAAGAAAAATTTGTTTCAAAGTTTCCAATTATTACACTAGAAGACTTTCACGAAAATGAGATTTTTTTAAATAAAATATAGGAAAAAAAAAAAAAAAGGAACCTTCTAGATAATTTCAACAATGCGATGCACTAAACAAAATATTCATTTTATTGGCCCAATGACGAATTCTTTTTTAAGCGAGTATTCAAGGATACACAACAAATCGCTCAAGATTCCGGTAAAACCTATTTCTCGTGAAAAAGTAGAACTTTTGATCAACAACAAAAAATGTCTTCTCTGGGCCAGGTAAATTAGAAAATTTCTCGGGATCATTCAGCCAAATCTCCGAAAGTGTCACATGTAATAACTCAAAAAACGAAACTGAAATTTTTTACTTTCATTTCTTCAATTTGGTTTCTACACATTCGTTAACGTTGTTTGACTTCCATTTAAGACAACCGATGACAGACATTTTGCTTCAATTCCTATGTAGCGTTACGGTCACGGTTAGGTGCGGTCATGGGCGAGAAACATTAAATAGGTGTCGGGAGTGCAATTCGTTTCGAGGAAGTGTCCTAGAAGACATGTGGGAGACCTTTGTGTCGAAACGTTTCAAATTGAGAGAATTGAAAAAAAAAAAGGAGTTTTAGAAGAAAATTCTAGAAATTGATGAACAAAGATTGTCTTACATGTGTGTGTGTGTCGTAATAATAGTTTCGACCTGATGCTTTCATGCTTTTTTTTTTTAGATAAAAATTTTTTTCATTGTGGTGAAATTTTTAACCAAGAACTCTCTTTTATAAAAAACTGAATTTCATAGAACAAGGACATAACAAAAAAGTGCAGATAGAACTCTTACTTATTCAGTTAGTTCGAGAATTCTTATAAAAATATAGTTAGGCTTAACCACGCATTTTAAATAAACGTCCCATCCGTGTCTTTGTTCTTTGTGTTTCAGTACTTTCTGGTTTAATTGCACGAATTCTTCAAGCTTTCGAAAATAATTCCTTTTAGTTATTCTTTTGTACAATGTTTTTTTAAGTCCCAGATTCGAAGATATTTACAGTTATTATCAATGACAATAGATATAACTTTTTTTTTTTATAACATATAATAAAACTCTTTATTGAATAGTAGCAGTGACATATTTTGTTAAGTTCGGAGCTGTAATGAAGTGATAAGGCCATAGTCATGTTGATGTTTGCGAACTTTTGACTGACTTTGTTTCCGTCGTGTCATGGGTTCGAGTCCTGATGCAACTAAAGATGCACCGTATAGCAGGATTGATGCGGGTTAAATTTGCAGAAGTTCCATGTCTTCCAAATGGTGATGTGTGAAAGTTTTGTGAAGGAAGTGCCAACTCATGTGTCACCCTTGTTACTCGCCCTTGACTTAAAATTACGAGATCCATCGCCACTAGCCCTTATGTTGCTTCTCTCTCTCTCTCTCTATATATATATATATATATATCAAAATGTAATGCATTTTCATATATTTAAGTGGTGATTTTCATTTAAACAGAAAATTATTAGAAAATAATATAACAGAACGTTATTTTAGTTGTAAAATAGTGTTTTTAACTCTTTTATTTTGATTCGTGATACACAAAAAACTCCACTATTTCTATTTAAGTATTGCATAGTTATGGTCTAACCGTTAAGCAATACTGGCGTCAGAGACATATTGAAAAGAATGTCCAACACTCATCGATGTTCATACGATCTAACATTCACTCTTTCAAAAAATTTCCCGCGGAAGCTTTAGTCTAATAAAAGTAATTAATATGTTCCTATTTTTATTTCAATGAAAAATGATATACTTTTTTATTTGTTTATTTCTTCTCAAAGAGAAGATAATGCTATTAAAAGTAATTTAAGAAGGAGCAAATATTTCCGACGAAAAGGAAATTAACGTCTCATTCAATACAGAGATATATATCCTGAAAGATTAAAAGTGCTGTAAAAGATACAATCAGATTATTTGTATTAAATTGCAAGAACTTATTTTTAAAAATAGGTTTTTCAATGCGGAGAAGAATATTTTAATTTCTTATGAATTGAAAAAGAAATTTTGAAAGTTGATAAACGACAACAGTGACAATTTTCTTAAAACTTACGAATACAAATAACATTTGACTACTATTTTTACAGCAACTTGAGCAAATGATGTGATAATTTGAAATATTTTGAGCTCCATACATTTTTGGTTGTTTATGACGTTTCTTAAAAAAAACTGTTTAATTGTTAACGTTCATAAAATTCAACATCTAAACATTTTTATCACCATTCATTATAGAAACTACGAGAGAGCAACAAAAGTATTAAAATTAGGAATGGAAATTATAATATTAACTAGCTGATACCTGCCCGCTTCGCTGGGCAGTCGATAATATTATATTTTGGAACCTATACATAAAATATCAAGAAAATTGGAGCATTGAAACGACCTTTGTGTTCTCCAGATGGTTTTTTTTATCGGCATTAATTATAACCTTGAACACCTTTTGGTCTTTAGGAACTGAATCAACAGCAGCTTTGAAATCGTCAATATACCTGTTATGTTCCTGTAGCGCCTTTTGTAATTGGCTAATTCTGGCTTAACACCTGGGAAAATACCACAATGAATGTGTTTTTCACGTTCATCATCACAGAGAAAGTAAAGCTGAAGAAAAGAAGGTTGTTGAGGAGGCTCAGCCAATAGGCTACCTATCCTGTGGTATACCTGCCCGTGGACTTAAAATGTTGGCATAAAATTTCCTTCCTTCAATTCTTTTGCTCCGAATGACATCATCTGAAAACATCCATTATACTTACGAATTGTAGAAAGAAAATGTTCTGAAAGCTTATCCTTATGGCTAAGAAGACCATGCAAAGGTTCAGGGTAGGATCTAATAGCAGGACGCTCTACTTGACCACCACTGCAGCACATTCCTGGAGGTTCTTCTATCCATTTTAAAGCACGGCACCTCGAACAGGGCAAACGTTTTCCGATACTGACAATTTTATCATTTGAATAGTCAATATATATTTCATATTTAAAACCAGAAAATTTTTTGGAAGTCCATGGCGCTAATTTAACTTTTGATCTTTTTTTATTGTATTTAATTACAGCTGCCTGATTCACATGGGGGTTATTAGAAAAATATTTTCTTACAGCTGCTCTATGTTCTTCAGGATGACTTTGAGTATATTTTGTAGCAGCTTGTCTTGTTTATATCTAATTGAATTTGTGAATCTTTTTCTTCTTTTTTTTTTTACCTTTATTTAGTTGAAGAGATATTACATCATTAATAATTGATTCACTTGAACTTGAAAAATCAATGTTAGATATTGATTGAGTCTTTGAAACTAACACAGACACATTTTCTTGAAGCTGAAACACTAAAGATGACTCATTTTCTTCATTTTATTTCACATTATCATAACCAGGATTAACTTTACTTCTATTTGTTAATCAAACTATTTAAATATAAATATCAAAATGACCACTATTACAGTTTCCCGTAAAACGTAATTCCCCCCCCCCCTGAATTGTTTCCCCAACAGAAGCTATAAGGCAGCCACCTTGATACACTTCAAACTGATAGGGAAATAGCTCTGTCACCGCCATAATTTTGCAAATAGATCCATACGTGTTTGGTTTACACATTTCGGTAAAATATAAATCGTTAGTATTATAAGAGGCGCCAGATAGCATTTGAATGCAGCATTTAAATCGATCCCAGTTGTTAAACACGTGAGAAACAATATTTCTCATTTTATACGCCATCGATATGTCACCAAACACCATCAGAGATGAAAAACATGCTCCGTTGCCATGAATTTTAAAAACTTTGAAAGGAGTAGGTATTCCATCTATCCAAATATATTTAACATCCATTATTAAAAATTATAACTGAAAAGTAAATATGAAAAATCAATTTGTATTAACCTACAATGAAATACTTCTCTAGTTAAAAAATATAAACGAAATTAATTTTTAAATATCAAATTATTTAAAAATTCAACAAAAAATACTAACAAAAAATAAAGTATAGTAAAAATTTTTAGCAAAAAGTCACCCGTATTACATTATCCTTTTTGCAAAGGGATAACTCTACTACGCTAGCAGCATATCTGGAACTGCAATTGAATAAGACAGAATAGCTCTTAAAAATCATGGCATTAAAAATAATTCTGTATTCTGAAAACGATAGAATATCCAGCTATTTTAAAAAATCAAAAATTTTTATTTCCGAGAAACCAAAAGCTAAAAATTGCCAAAATACAGAAACAAACGTTTGCATAATATTTACATTAGGTTACAGTTAATGCATACATCAAAATAAATATTTTGACAGCTACTTATTTTTTTTTATCAATGACATGAATAACATACCTTTATTATTCATTTGTTAAAAGCCAACTTCAATGACTTAGTAAGATAGTGTTTAGATTTACAAATGTAATTTATCAATCATTATTAATAATAAAATACTTTTCTCATAATTCTTTCATAAATTTGAAACTTACGTTTAGGTTCCACAACAATAAAAAATTATCGTTTACTTAGCAAAACGGACAGAAATCAGCTGGGGTTACCATAGTATAGCTATTTAAAATTCACAATGCAAGGTCATTGAAATGCTTCGACTTGGCGGTGGAAGATATTTGGTGATAAATCTCTAAATGTAGGAATTTCGGGGCTCAACATTTACATTATATATGATAAACCTACAATGCATCCTATTCAGCGGATTGTCTTGGGTGTGCGCTACTCCGTAAGAAGTCGAAATTTTAGTATTTTTCAAAATCCCGCTCTTGCCAATCCACCATCAGCGCCTCAATATTAAATTATTTCCATTTCGAACGCGCAAATCCCGTCAAGTAAACTTAATTGGTAGCAATGCACAGAATACATATAAAAAAATATATTCCGTTTGGCGTCGGTCATGTCATTTTTGGCGATAAAGTCGCCAAAAATGACATAATTTATGGATAAGAAAAGATTAACGGATGAAAATCACATTTTGGATAAGAATTCCGTAAAATCCGTTCTTAGTGAGCGTCTACATCGCAAAATGAGTAACTATACCAAATTTCAAGTCAATCGGTTGTATAGTTTTAGAGATATCGTGATGAGTCAGTCAGTGGTATTTCGCTTATATACATATAGATAGAGGGAAATGGGAATATAGCATTGTACAGTTATTATTTCCCCTTTATCTAAGAAGTCTATGAGTAAGCACCCTTTGCGTCCCGAAAAATCGCTGCCATGATTTTTTCTGTCAGTCAGACCATTTCGCCTTCTTTGGAGCAGATTCACTTGAAGAAACCCATAGTTTTGATTGCTACTTCATTTCAGATGTATAATGCTGAATCCAAATGTCGGAAGGCGACATCTCGATGTAGCAGCAGTCAAATTATGCTTTGGCTACAAATGGCTGTCAAATCAAAACTAACCTACGAATGCGCCAAATTTGTTTCGGCGCCATTTAACAGATGACAGCACTCAGTGGTAACACTAAATTTCAGAATTAGCTTCATATATCTTCGAAAACAAGCACTTTTTAGCCTCCCTCGAAAACAGTTCGATAATTAGAACATTTTATTTTATATTTTTACAGGTGCTGTTATGTCTCCAAGTTTCTCATGCCGGGGAGGCAGTCAAGAAAGATGACTTGGATCCTGGAACAGTCCAGATGCTCAGCAACATTCTAGAATCTCTCGATGCATTTCGAAATGATCGTCTTCGGGATTTGGAAAAAATCAGATTATCCACACCTTCCGGTAATGGAACTGCAGTGGCCCGGGTGGGCGAAGTCTCAGAGTCGCCATCTAATAGTTCTGTATCAGAACACATCAGGGCTTTGAAAGAAGGTATCATGGGCCATAATCCCGTAAAAAAAACTTTTGGATACAAAGTGACAGTTTATACATCACCCATTGGAGAAAATGGTAAAGGTAAAGCATATGTATCTCTTTATTAAATAGTGACAATCATGCATGCTGTGAATATACAATCGGGAATTTAATCTATCAAATGATTTTTTATTGGAATTAATTTATTATATTCTATCATTTCAAAGAAGTTGAATCATCAAATATATATTTTGACTTTTAATGTTTTCTGATTAATCAACTAGAATTGGAAGTTATAATAAAAAATTAAAATAATCATATGAAAATTCCAGAAATAATATATTTTTGCAAAAAAAATTAGTATTGAGTTTTATTAATTTACGAGCTTTTCCCTCAAAATATGCTTGTTTTGTAAGAACCTGTAAAATTATGAATTTCTTTTTCAAATTATTTTAGGGTATAGAAACATATTTTTAAAAAATGCAAAATAAAAGCTATTCGAGTAAGTCTGTAATTTATTGTAGCGGACCCTTCCGTTTCTGTCATATTTCCGTATTTCTGCCCAACAGAAAGGTTTGTTAACCACTGCTTCGTAATTTTGAACCACAGTCAGATGACGAGGTCGACATCTGCGATGGATCCACACACATCCCACAATCCACATATAATTCTAATTTCTTCCTTCTCTCTCTCAAATTTTACCACACATATCCTCACTTTAATTTATTAAATAATTAATTCTTTTATTATTTCAATACCACCCAAAAAGTTTTATAATTAAAAACATAGATTTAGACGAAAACTACAAAATAAAACAAAAATAATAATTTTTCATTCTAACAGAGAAAATACTTTAAATAAATCTTTGATATAATCAAATAATTTACTTCTTTTAATTGACCGTATGAATGGATGCAAGTGAAAATGACTGATCAGTATCCGCCTAGTAACTCATTAAACGTAACCCTGATTAATCAATTAGAATTTTATCGGCGTATCGGGTAATGGATTCTTTTTCGGAAACTAATCCAATTTCACGCAATGGACATAAGCGCTGTCAACAAGAGATCATCATCATCGACAAAATATGTAATTCCCTCCGTAATAAATTTTGAAATGTGCTCTCATGCTCGAAGAAATTTACGTAGAAAGGTCCATACAATGTCCACAAACCCCATTCATAGGAAACTTAACATGGATTTGCTCCGCGAAGCACGACGATTCGTTGCCTTTTAATTTCGTTCTTTCCGGTTGTGTGAGCAAAAAAGAAGTCTAGGGCAGCGTTTTTTCCCATCGAGTTTGGAATCGTGCTAACATTTCAAAAATTGATAACATCAAGGAAAAAAAAATGATATTGGAAATTGATCCGTGATTATTAAAGTCAAACATTCCAAACTAATACTTTTTTTCTGCCGAAAACTTTGCTTACTGGAAATAAGCCAATCAAAAATTGGAATAAAAGATTTTGACTCAAGATCGAAAGTTTTTTTTTTTTTTTAAGATGCTTTTTTTGCCTTTCATTTATTTATCTGACACGGAAGTAATTTTGTGACCTTTTTGTTTGATATTCCGTTAAAATACAATGTAACTAAGTTGTTTAGCATTTAAAATTAAGCGTTTCTGAAACGTGTACATTGTTCCAAAATGTTAAAAAGGGCTGAAAAGGGGGAAAATCATAAAAATAGAGAATTTATTCAAGATTCAAAGAGTAAAAATATTCAATGTAAAATATAGTTAACATATCTAACATATGTTAACAAAAATGTATGGTAAACAGTAATTTAATACTTATGAAATAATAATTAATTACTAATTAGAAATTCGTAGTACATTAAGAATAGTTTATTTTTTTTTTTTTATTATGAGTAAAATTCTTATGAAATCGTGTGAGATAAAATGAAATGAAAATATTTAACGATTTGTATTAGAAATTTCCCTTTTTAATTTCATGAATTATACTATGTTGCGTTTTCTGTTCACAATTTCCAAATCTTGGCTTTAAATTTGCAGAAAATAATATTTCTAATAATGTGCATAAAATGATGCGATCTAAAGGTGAAAAGTATTTTTGTGATGAATCTTCTTTGATATCTGATTTGCACTAGGTACAAGAAAGAATTACTGTAAAAATGTTTTTTTTTAAAAAAAACAACAATTACAGAATTTTTTTTCCTTTCCGTACGGTAGCTTAACTCAATTTTAAAGTATAAAATATCTATTTGTACTTTTAAAGACAATAATTGTTATGATCTATAATTATTATACAAAGAAACACAAAATTGTAAAACTATACAAGTTAAATAATATTAAACTATTTTAATGAATGAATAATTTGTTCATTAACTTATATAGTGTGTTAATTGTTCTTCATTTGTGACATGGAGTTAATCAGTTCGCCATGTACAATATAATCCTCGGTATTTACGAAGGTGAATCGAAAATATCTGTTCTTCAAGATACACACTTTTTACTTACGAAGAAAACATTACAAAGTCAAGTTGGTGTTACTCGTACCACGTGTGCTGCTATTTATTAAAATTGCGCCAAAACTAATTTGACACTGATTCGTTGGTTAGTTTGGATTTGGCAGCAATTTTCTGCCAAATAAAAGCTGGTGTATCGATTGCTCATGAGAGAACCGCAAGTGCTCGACAAGACCTGTATTCTTCATTATACACCGGAAATCGAGCAATAATCAAAACAATGAGTTGCTTCCGGTGAATATTCTAAAGAAAGCGAAGACGGTCTTATTGGCCGAAAAAGTTATGAGGATGATTTTTTCTGGGATGCGAAGGGCTTCATATTCATGGACTTCTTTGAAAAAAGGAAAATAATCAATGACAAATACTACAATAAACGTTTCCCATTCCCAACACTGGTTCTTTTTTTAATTGCTTTCGTATTTTTTTATAAGTGAATAATTGAAGATAAAAGTATTTGGAACTTGAATTTAGTTTTAAATCAAGATCATTAATTACATTTTAAAAGTAAATTATTTAACTCTATCCATCGAAAATTATACATTTCGAATTTCTTTATCTATTTTGGTTTGTCGTAGCTTGATTACATTTTTTAGTTTGGAATGAAGAATTAAATTTGACATTTAAAATATCACGCGTGAAAACAATTCAGATTTTAAGTGCAAAATGTTCTTGTTAAAAAACAACAGAGCAAAATGTCAACGCACTTTATTTTTAAACTTTTACGTATTTGATTTCAGAAGAAATTAAAATTGCTTTGGTACTTATTTTGCGACTTAAATTACATTTATATTTATATTGAAATTAACTAAAAATATACATAAAATATTGGAAGAAAACATAAGTGAACATAGCCGAGATAACTTTGAAAGTATGTCCAGGACAATAGAAAGTGATAAAAAAAATAAGCATAATATGACCTAAATGCCGATCATGTTATTCATAAACCGTTGAAGTATTATAAGCAATTGTTTAAATTTTCTAAGGGTTAGAATTTCATTACAGTTCCTTCTGACTGATATTTCATAAATACAATATCTGGAACAATGGTGCAAAAACAGCTTAATTGTGAGTGACAGCAT
The DNA here is from genome assembly GCA_019974015.1 of Nephila pilipes. NCBI lineage: Eukaryota > Metazoa > Arthropoda > Arachnida > Araneae > Nephilidae > Nephila > Nephila pilipes. Next base: position 674,047 of record BMAW01117680.1, on the reverse strand, counting down.
TGCATATGACAATAACAAGGTCAAGTATTATGAAGTGAATCTAATTGCTCGGGCCTTTTGTTTTTTACGCAATCTCGTGTTTCCCATATCTATCTTTTAACATTTTGAAGCAATTACGTTTGTTTACTGTTGAAATCTTTTGTCTGCATGTCTAACTGCACTTTGTAAATGAAGTGCAATTATATTTTGGAATTTAAACATGACAATATATTTTTAATATAAGCGGAAAAAATGGGTATTTTTTTAAAAAAAAACCTCAATTGTGTTGAAAAATGCTTTTCTTTTTCTTTTGATATGCATCTGACCAAATATAATTAGAATTAAACGAAGTATTTGTTTTTCTTTTCTCTTGAAATTTTAGGATATTTATATTACATTAAAACTCTCAAATGGTTTGCTGTAGACAATAGCAGAAAAATATTACAATTAAATGCTTATTTGCTTAATATTTTGTTGCTAATGCTGATTATACAATGAAACTTCATTTGGATATTTTAAAAAAAGAAAAAACAGAACACACACACACATATATACTGCGCAAAAAAAAAAAAAAAAAAAAAATTGGAGTGCACATGATTTTAATGAAAATGAGCAAAAACATTTATCGATAACTAACTACTAACGTCAAATAAAACATCCGTAATTTAAAGCGTGGCAAAAAACAGAAGAAAAAAATTTTATATTCAAATCAACGTTCATGGCTTTAAAAATCAGAAAAAGGAAATAAATGCAGAAGTAGGGATTTCACAGAAGCCTCTTTTTTTATTGTCTCAGTTGTGAAATTCAATTATTCAGTCCCCCCCCCTTTTTTTGAGAGAGACGGTGACTTGAAAATGTCACAACAACGCAATCTACCTGAATCCACACGTATGGCTTGGCATATTATTGGAAGATTTGAAGACAGGCAAACACAATAAAGTGTAGTGGATGTCGTTGGAATAGTAAGGAGTGCCATTCAACTCCAAGAGATAGCGGAAGTTACAATTTTACCATGGTAAGATCATCCAACAGCAACAAATGATAGATATCCCTCGTTAACAGCTCATTAAGGTAGATCAGGTAATGCTACTCAACTGCAAAGATGATTGACTTTGGTGATAAGAAGAAGGTGTTTAGCCAAACAGTCCAAAATAGGCTTCATCGGGTTAGCCTCTATGCACGAAGGCCAATGGTGTGTAATCCACTGACCTCGAGACACCGTGTGGCCCGAAGAGAGATGCTGAACATCGAGAATGAATGTAACGTGATTGGAGTGAAGTACAGTTTACTTAAGATGATATTAATCAGAAGAGAAAAAAATTCTTTAAAAATATAATTTCGCTTTTTTTTTACTACTCATTTTCTCTATCTAATTGATTTTTACATTTAGATTCGTCTCTTTAAAATAGGTGAGCAATCCCCGATACAAATATAACATGTTTTTTTTACTACGACGGCAAATAAAGAATTTTAAGTCTACTGACATTACTGAATACTGGAAATCGGTTTCTTAAAAGCATTTTCTGAGTTTAACTATTCAAGCGTTGTCGAACTTTTCACCAAATTGAGTACACCTTCACCACTTTTCGTTCTTGTATTTTTTTATCTCTCTAGACACAAGACATTTAGGCAAAAGATTATCTTCATGTTTACATTTCAACTTCCCAAACTCACTATGCGATCTGTACATTCTTTCAGGTGGGTCAAAGTATCCATTTGTCTAACAATTAATCAGTTGTATCTTGATTAACTATGTCACACATATACTCAGTGTGGTTATAAAGCTTCCATAATGGTTGCCTAGACTCGAACATGCGTTCGTTGAAGGGAAAATTTATTTTCCTGAGATTGGTAACACTACTATGGAAGCTGCCGGGTCTTCCAGAAACCATTTCCGTCCCTCTCGACATAAATTACAGGTTATTTCTGACAATACGATGCTTCTATACGTCGGATTTTGAAACGTCGTCATTGGAGCAGTATATCAATATCAGATTCTGCATTTTTCTATAGAAATTACCTTCTAAGATTCTTGAAAAGCTGAAAAAATCGAACAGAAATTATACGATGGAAAAAAGGGGGAAAAAAAACCCAGCATTATGCAAGTGGCATAAGCGTTTTCATCACAAGCATTGAAAATGATCGGAATGGGCGCCACTCACCCTCCATTACAGATGTGAGCGTTGAGCGTTTTCGACAAATCGCGAGCGTGGACAGACGAACAACTGCCAACAAAGAACTTGACGTGGAGATCCTTAGACGGCTAGTTACAAGATGCAATCAGACGAAAAGGACTTGAAAAAAAATGATTAGACCAGGAAATGGTTGATTTTGTTGCATGACAAAGTCCCGTGAAAAGTACCTTGCTATAGACACAATGTTAACATTCTGAATTTCTCTCCCTTTTCTCTGGATTTAGCACCACTGAAGTCTCACCTGTTTTCCCTTCTGAAAATGAGATTCATGAGACATCTTTTTCTGATTCAGAAGTGGTGATGAGAAAAGCAACAAAGCAGTGAAGGCATTTTACAAAAATGCCTTACAGGAGGGGTTTGAATAGTTATGAAATGGAACACGTGTGTGTGTGTGTATACAGAAGGATAATATTTAGGAGTAAAAATACGGTACAATTTTTTCAATTAATTGTTCATTCACTAATTCCGGGAACTGTTTGGCCTTATTACGTATTAAGATTCAAGTTTCATATTATTAGCAATAGAAAATAATATAGTATTCATTTACAAAGTATTAAATAAAATAAAATTAAAATCAACGTTTTAATAATTAAAATTCATACATTCATTCTGCTGCATACTTATTTCTCTTTTAAATATCATCAAATTTTCTCAACAATTTTTAATATACCGAAGCAGTAAACTGCTTCTATTAATATTTACGAATGATTTATTTATGTTAAAAATGAATATATATCAGAACTTTATTCTAATTTATATTAAAAAATATAATTTTTGTTTTTATTTTCTCAGGAAATTCATTCCCCTCGTATTAGATCCATTTCGTATTAAATATTCGTTACCTTTTTATCAAATTGCATAAATTTATTATGGTGATGAAATGTTAGTACAATATTGGATTTTAAGAAACTCAATATATTACATAGTTATATAAAGAAATATAACATTTGCGAATGTAAAGTTTACTTTATCTATTTACAAAAACAATTTCAGAAAGAAAAAAAAATCGTTGAAAATAGGAAGTTTAATTTTTTTAAATAAATCCTAATTTTTTTAAAGAAAATCTTTGTGCTAAGAATAGAAAAAGCTGGTAAAAAATAAGAATTTTTGTTAAATTGATGTATTTATGTATTTTGAAACAATATGATGTTAATTTAATTAACATTTTATAAAACTGCTTCAATTTAGTTTCAAAATTTTAAAAATCTCTTAATTATCCATGTTACTATGTCATAAAATCAATTAATTATTAATGCTTCAACGCTTTCTTTAATTTCAACAGAATTTTATCAGTTATCCTAATTTTAATATACGAGTATTACATTAATAATGTCAAAAAGTCAATAAATAATGTGATTAGAAAAAAAAAAAGTGTCTCACGGTGTTTTTTTTTTAAAAAAGAAAGTATTGAATATTTTAAAATGTTCATTAACACAATCATTAAAAATAAGAGACAAATTATTCCATACCTGTTCTCTTTCTCATATGGAACGTTAAGGTTAAACGTTTTTGCTAAGTGATTATTAATGTTTCTTTTTCGAATTATCCGTCATGAAAAGAATTGGCAGGTTCTTTATTTCACTAAATCAAGCGTTACGAGTCATGTAACGAGAGAGAAAGTCACTGAGTAAGAATTGCATTTTCCACAATGAATCATTCTAAGTCGGGTAATCCTTTCTGAACTCGAGTCAGTAATCTGAGCGATTAACGTTACACTTTAAGATGGTCAAATATCCTCATTAGAAACGGTGACGTCTTTTTCAAAAAATACTTCTGGGTAAAAATCAGAGGCCTTTTTATGAGGGAAACTTAAATTTAAAAGACGAAATCAATAATTAAGAGAAAAATTCTTGATATTCAGCAAAGTTTTCAGCAACAGGCTTTATTAAAAGATTCATTTATTCAATTATTACATTTCTGAAGTACCTATTTAAATTATTAACTATTTCCTGTTCGGAATGCTTTTAATCATACAGCATCAACATTTCAAATACGAATTGCATATCTTGTTTCTTTATTAATCTTGTTCAAAATTCGATTGTACAAGATGATCATAAATTTTTTCAACAGGAAGTAAGGATGATTTTAGTAGTTTGAATCAACGTCGCTCTGAATCACACAAGAGCTACTGTCAAATGTCGAATTTTCTCATAATTTTGAATGTCGAATTTCGTAATTTTGAATCACCCTCAAGTGACAATGAGTATGACTCATTTTCCTGATTTTCATACCAAGTGGCTTTGTTTCAAATTTAGAGTTTCAGTTTTACAGCAAGTATACTTCAGTTATTTACATTTAAGGGGGGAAAAAACTACTACATAATGTGATAAAACGCGGCAAGTTTTTTTGCGGCGTATATATATATTTCGAAATTTAATGTTGCTATGTTTTTTCCTTACTCTATTCGTATTTTATCATTAAAACTTAATTTTTACTTAAATTTTATTTGTTTATTTATTAATACAAATTCATTCTATATATACATATTTTATATTTTTTCTTTAAACGAGGGGTCGTTATAAAAATCTCTGAACGATCAATCAACAAACAAGCCGCAAACGACTTACAGACCGAGTTACGTAACATTCCCTCTTTATTCCTGCCACCGAATCGATTGTGGATCCCTTAGTTGGGCCGTGGCCTTTGTTCGCATAGAACTTTGCGTCAGCAGACCGTCCGAAAAATGTCAGTGATTTAAAAGAGCAATTTTTTTAAAAATCGGAATGGAAACACATTATTTATGAAAAGAAATGTACGTTGATAAATAAGTGGTTTAAATGGTTCAAAGAGGGTCGAGAAGAGACGAAGATGACCCATGTCCAGGGTCACATCAATGACGGCCGAAAACATTTTTAAATAACAAGCATATAAAAAGTTCTATGCAAAAGTTTTGCAAAGAACATATTTAACCACCCAAGGTGCGCTTTTTTATTGTTATTGTTAAATAACCCAATAAAATATAAGGATTAAAGTACGCAATGATATATTGAGAAATGGACAATAGGAAACTTTTCCGATATTAAAATTAAAGGAAACGATAAATTGTTAACTTGAATATATTTAAGTTAAATGTAATTTAAATTGAAGCAAACGATAAAAAATTGAAAAGTGATCTGGTACGGCAAAAGTGATCCAACTAAAACAATAGCCCCTTAGGTGGCTAAAAAATGGTATTTTGATCCGAAAAGACCGTCGGTTAAGTATTCCCAAAGTTGCTGAAACCTTCAGATTCGACAAAGAATCCATTCAACAGATTTTGTAGGAATTGTAGAAAAATTTGACCTGAATCACATAAAAATAAGTAAGGGATTCTTCATCAGGGCAATGTTCGGGCCCAAACTGCATTGTCAGTTAAGACGTTTTTGGTTAAGCAGAAAATCCCTGTATTGCAACATCCAACCTATTTACCTGACCATACCTCGTGTGACTTATTTCTATACTCCAAGATGAAATCAGCATTGAAACGAGCGACATTTGAGACGGTTCAAGCTGTTAGAGACAAAATGACGGAGACCATGAGCATGCTATCTGAAAATGAATTCCAATATGGCTTTGACCAATGGATAACTTTCATGGAGCAGAATAGGGATCGTGGAGGGGATTATATTGAAGGGCTAATGTTAAAATTACTGTGAAGAATAAAAAAATAAAGATTTTTATAGCATTAATCTTGGTCCTTTTTAGCCACACCTTATATGTAATAATTCTTCTTAATTGGATAAATATTGATGCCAAACGGCAAAAGAAATTTGTATGACACTTCTGTTCACACCATCTGTGCAAGAATAGTTTGCTTCTTTTGTAGTGCTGCCATCTATAGAAAAATAGAAAAACTAAATTTATGTATATAATATATGTACTATTAATTATTGCGATTTTAAAGATCGATCTCGCAAGGACAAATAGATTAAAGCAACTCGCAAATAAACTGTTTAGTAAGAAATTGAGATCAACTGTGAATAACGTTAATTTAAGTAATATTTGTGGTCATGTATTGATGCTGAAAAATTAGATTGAAAGACAACTATAAAATAGAACCAGAAATAAGTCCAATTAAAAAATGTATTTATAAAATGTTGCAATTTCTTTCAAATAGTTTATATATGGAGCACTGTAAGATTTGAACTTAATAGTCGAATCATACCGAAGGAAAATTCCCCTTATTTGAGGCTCATTTTTGCTCAAATTATCATCTTTCTGATTAGATAATTACCTAGGAGCAAATATTTTTAGTTGAAATGATGGCAAAAAAAAAAAAAAAAAAAAAGACAATGAATTAAATTACATCAAGATAAATACAGGAATGAAATATAACTTTTCGATAAATTTTCTGCAGTTTATTAATAACTTGCCAAAAACACGCGAAATTTACTTCAGCTTGCCTGAAACATTTAATTTCCGAAATATCTTTTCACAGGAAATTTAATTTTATCAAAAATTAACTTATTTATTTTTAATAAAATATTATTAAATTTCACACATATTTGCATCTCATTTGAAATTAATTGCAAAATTAGTTAGTACTATATATACTAAGACAATACGCGTTATTTAAATTAGAAGTATTGAGTGCATATTCCGTCTTCTGATTGAAAACAGAGCGAATTGATGAATTTTAAAACCAATTTTCCATAGCACTTAGAATATAAATAAAACAAAATTAAAAATTATCGTACAAAATACTGATATATATACACCTACAGTTAAAAAATGTGATTTTTTTTTATTTGCTAGTTATTGACCTTCAATTTCAGGACTTCGCAAAAGTATTAAATAAATATAAGATAAACTATTCCTTAGCATGTGTTATAATTCTGTAAAATTTCTCTTATAAATGGTTGGTAATATTATTTGCTGAGAAAAACCGTCTATAGTTTTATGTAATTATGTTCTACAAAACTAATTAAAAGTTGAAAATAAGAACTGTTTGTTTGCAATATATATTTTTGAATTAATAAATCTTATGCTCATAACTAAGGAAATCATTTAATTTTTATATAAGATACAAAGCCTGTGCTGGTGACGCAGTATGTGGGAGGAGACATGAAACCAAATGCGGTAAATAGAAGGGCGGATGAAAGTGATGACCTACAGGAATCAGGCAATCATCCAGACAAACAACTTGTTCATTCCAGTGAAAGGTAAATTTTCTTGAAAAAAGAAATATATCAATTTTGTAATGAAAAAAAATATTTGTCAAAGATCGAATTTAAAAAAAAATTATTTTATGTCATTGTTTTTGTTTCAGTTTTATTTTATACTTTTTAAAAATATTTCCCATTTTCTGTCATTAAACTTTTGTTCATGCTGCTTATGTATGAAAAATATTATCAAAATAAATCGCTTGAAAATATGTACTCAATGAACCAACGAGCAATACAATCTTAATTTTTCATTTTCAGTTTTAAATATTCTCATAAAGAAAGGAAAATGAAAGAAGTCTGTGATTACCGTTATAAAATGCTTTTTTGATATATTTTTTCGAAGTTTCGAAATAAAGGATGATTTAAGTGTGTAGCAAATCATATTTTGTGTAATTCGTGCTCATCATTAAAATAATTAAAATTCTCTTAACAATTACAAACGCAATAAAAATAATAGGTTTTAGTAGACAATTTCACCATATATTTTATGGGAGGATGTCATAATTCAAACAATGAGTTACGGTTAAAATGTTTATTTTCTTGTCATTAATTTTGAAATAAAATGTCCATATTTGTTGTTAAAAGCATCACTACTCAATATATAAAAAGAAGAAGAAATATAATGAAATGTAAGAGCAAGAACTTGAAATTTAGGATGTAGGGGAATATTAAAAGAACTGTATTTTGCATAAATTAAATTTATTGCTTATTGCTTATTATTCCTAATATATTCATTATTATCGTAATTGATATACACAAATCTTTTTATTCAAACTGTGTCGCCCTCTGGTGGCAAGCAGCGACAATTCAACTTCTTGTGTCTAAATCTTACTCGGAATTTTTATTCTGCTGAAAATAAAATTTGTAATCCAATATTTCAAAATTAATAAGGAATTGAAGGAACAATTTTTTTTTTAAAAAAGACTTTTTTTGATAATGATTGACAGTTTTCTTTAAACCTCAAACTTTTATAATTTAGATAATGTTTAGAATGCGTAGAGATATTTGCTTTTTTAAAACATCAACCACTATAATTTCTTTCACATTCTAGTGCCCACCTGCCAGTTCAAGTGAGCGTCACCTCCATCGGGAGTGGCGACGGCTCAGAGTCTTCCGCCTCAAAGGGCGCCACCGATCACAATCGTAAAACGGAACATTCCCAGTCGTCCGAAAAGGGCCATCAGCAACAGCACACATTGCACTCAAAAGTCGCCAAAGGTCACGACCACGAGCGCCATAGCGCCAATCACGACGAACATCACAAAGAAACTGAGACGGAGAGTCACAGGCACGACACCCAGGCTCACGACAAAGGGGGAGCCTCGCAACAAGGCATCAGGGAAAGGACCGAGATTGAGTATTATGAGAGAGGTAGGGCTTCGGTACTCTACTCATGATACCATCCATAAGTCTAATGAATCTTTTGTTTATATTCACATAACTTCACTTATATAAAAGAATATGAGTGACGTTCTGTGTTGTTTTTAATCCATCTAGCCTATCTAGAGTCGAGACCAAATCTATGAGGTCATTCATGGAATTATGGGTGACGTGACAAGTTCTGTTGGTCTTTAAATATATAATAACCGAGGGTTGAATTCATCTTTAGTCTGCTTTGTAATATTAGAAAACGAGAACCACACCTAGCTAGCACCTTATTCTTCACATTCATGTCTTGTTAACACAAGGGCTTTGAGCATCAACAGATTTAACCTGCCCCACCCGCAACACGACGAACGTTCAGTAAAAGTTATATGCAGCTATCTGTTTCATTGAAATGAAACACTACAGCCTTCTTAAATCCCAAAACTACGTAGATTATTTTTCAGCATATTTCTTGCTATCTTTCTTTCTGTCATTTATGATATACTCTTATTTCTTTTGGATGTGGAGAATTTTTTTCTGTCCAATACACTTTTCCCTGAAAAAATACGACTCTAACATGTCGGTGATATAATAGCAAGATGTGATTTAGGACTATTATAGTGGGAAGTATTGGTTAATTTTTAAAGTCATAGTTAAAAATCGAACGAAATATATTTCAACTATAAGTTCTATGGTTAGTATGGATAATCAAAAACAGTTTTACACCAGGATTACGTCATGTATTTAATTTTCCTTCAATTAACCCCTTTGGAGCTATCTTATTATTTTATATGAGAGCCTCTTCTGTTGTAAATGAACTGTGGTTTATGTAAATTAGATTAGAAGTATTGAAATGTAGTGAATAGGAATGATGCGATAACATTTATAAACTTCGGAGAATTTAATAGTAAAGCAGTTGTATTAGAGAGGGAGAGAGAGAAAGATTATATCATCCAGAATAAACATTGTTTACACTGACAAGAATAAAGAAAGAAATTGATTCGATGATAGTGCGGAGCAATCATCTGAGAACAGGGCATGTAATCGGATCCAGCTGACAAAGTTTAGTACTGATTTGGATACGATTAGGAAGTGTCAGATAAGTGATAATTTATAATGTTAATCTTTAATTTGAACGCGTTAAAGGGCCTGTTCCACATGCATAATAATATAGATATGGAAATTTGAATATTCGAAGATTCCAATAGAATCAATGCCTCTTGTAGGCGCTATACGCAACGCTAGAAGCGTCACCTGTCGTGAACTGAGCAACAGCACTCCCGATTTGTTCATATTCGAATTCTTGGAAAGGTGAGATAAATTATTGAAAGGAAGAGCCGTCTACCAGTAAAGATTCGTTACGATTACGATTTACGTTTTGATTTCGTTAACGTAATGTAATCCTATGGAAAAATGTTTTAAAATATTTTTAAGGAATGGGAAACTCACAAACGAATCATTAAAAAGGGGGTAAAAATATTTTTAAAAATTGGAAATTTTTTTTATTTCCGCAGAAAATTTCATTATTTTTTTTTGCTCTTTCAAATGCACTTTATCGAATTCTAATAGATCAAAATAGTAAAGATTTGGGAACGGTAGTAGAAATTTTCCATAGGATTAACATTACGTCCACGAAATAAAAATAGTTGGTAGATGGGAGCCTTAAAAAACTGTCTCATCCATAATCAAACAAAATGAAATATAAATAAGCAATAAGACAAAAAATAAACACGATAACTAATAATATATGTTTCGCACATATTACAAGCAGTCTAAGTTATATGCTATGTTACAGTCTACTGGTAGAAAACACTTGGTAAGTGCAGGACTGTAAAAGTGCGATGGTTTGTTACGGTTTGAGACACACACATATTCGACGGAACGAAAACACTGTGGCTTAATGTATGTCTTTACCATACTTAATGCTCAGAGTTGAAAAAACTCTAAGCATTAAGTAACAATAAAGTTGCAATGAAGAAATTATACATAAATTGTTATTAACAGTTTTAAAGTGTTTATTATTCGTGAAGTGCCCTTCCTTTAGAATTGCAATCTTTGAGAAATTTCTGATTGTGTAAGATAGAGAAAGAAAAGTTAATAGTATATATGAATGTTATGGCTCAATAAAATGAACAGTTTACATTTTAAACACATTCCATGGCGATTTGTCACAAAGTAAGTAATTAATGAAATTCTTAGACTTATTGGAGCGATATAAACTTATTTCTGGTTCATATTTTACGTTTAAAAATGTCAGAAATAATTTCTTTTAAACTTACTTAAATCGGATATCAGTGATTTTTTTTTTATTTAGTCATAGAGAAAAAAATTTATTTTGGAAGTGTGTTAACCTGAATAATTATGATCAAAGCAGCTTTGTGAAAAAAATGACTCATGTAAAACAGTTGAAATGATTGTTTTTGACGAATTAGGGCGTATATTACACAAAAAGGATAATGAAATAAAAATTGATTCGGGGGAATTTTTGAAAGAAAACTCGAAGTGCACATATGTTGTAAAACGAAAACTAATTTACGCATAAAAAATCGAATAAAAAATTTATCACGGAGAATTATTTTGAAAACTAGGTTTAGAGGGAAAAAAGAAAGAGAGAGAGAGAAAAAAAAAAAGATTCTTAGTTTTTGCTTTTTCTTTCCCAGGAAAAAATTTCATCAAAATTTTTCTCTGAGCATTAACTCTTTTATTCTACTTTCACTGAGAATTATTCATCAAAATAAAAAAAATTGCACTGTCTGGTACAATTCATACAGTAAAGTTAATTTGTCATGCACTATTCCACAGCTGAAAAACTAGAAAAATATGACTATTTCAGCAGATCATTATTTTTGTGAAGTACATTTTCACCTACAAATAGTGAAACAGGTTAATTATTTCGAGATTTAACCCTCAAATTTTTGAAAACACGTGACACTTAAAATCTAATTTTCAGTAATTCAGGATTGAAAAAAGAAGTTTTAAGGACATTTTTGTAAATTATACAATAGAAATTTTTTTTTTTTTTGTGCTGTTATTTTTTTCATTATGCATTAAATTTGCAAGTGGTAAATGAATGTTTTATTTGGAAATTAACTTGACCTAAATTTTAATGAGCATGAAATATTAGTAATTATTTGACAGGGATATATGCTTCATTGTGAAATAGTTTCGATTAAATTTCCACTCAATTTAATTGTTTACTAAGTAAGAAATAAAACTGCTCTATTCAGCTGAGAAGCTAAACTGAAGATAATTAAAATTTTTAAATCAAGATTTTTGATCAGAATTATAAGAAGATTTTACCTGAGGTGTTGAAAACATAAAATTAAATAATTCTTAAATTACATTTTTCTTAAAATATGAGGGAATGGAAGTATATGTTTAACAGAATACTACCTTAAATGCAGCAAAATCTGTATAACGACTCATTTATATAATATAATTAATAATCTTAACATAATTTGTAATACCCTGGTTTCACTTTCCATCCCTTAATTATGTTTTCTAAGAGTTCCATCTCTAATTAAAAAATCAAGCAATAAAGCAAATCAGATTATTTATCTGAATCTTCGAATATTCAAAACACAAAATGCTTTTTAAGACGAATATGGAGCTTGTCCCTACGCGCATCCGAGCCTAATGATTAATGGAAACCTAATGATTAAGTATTTACTTACCTGACACTGCCTATTTCGATCCGATTCAGTACTAAAATTGTAAGCTGGATTCTACTACATGGCCGTTCTCTGATTATTAGTCTACGTTAACGTCAAATCATTTAATCTTTTTCTTCTTTTTTCACTGAAGCGTACATCTGGCTTCGATGATCTAACCTTTCAATCTCTTCCTCTCTATTATAACTCAATGAGGTTTATAAATGTTATCATGTTTTCACATCGATCTTATTCATTATACTTCGATATTTTTAATCTAATTTGCAAAAGTCACGATTAATTTACTAGATGAGGTTCTCAAATCAAATAACATATCATATGACAGCTCCTGGAGGGGTTTGTTGGAAGGAAATATACGAGACTGACTACAGAAGGGATTTGTAGAAAGTGATGAACGGGGATGTGGTCAGCATATGGAAACAGGCTTACCTTTTACTTTCTAGTGTACCTTTAGAAAATGCTCGGAACTCATCATAATCAAAAACCATAATAAAAACTTTTGTACTATTTAATTTAAAATACACACATTTACTATTTTGTCTCAGAATAATTTTTTTAAAAAAGGCTTCTTAGGTATTTTTCTCAATCTTATTAAAAAATAAATTGAAGAATTTTTATCCATTCCATATTTGTGTTATTAAACCCTTATGATATTTTCTAACATCAAATGACTCAAATTATATTGCTTGATGCGTTAACCTGTTTTAATTTTCGAATATATAATATTCTTAGTGTAATTCATAGATTTCGGACCAGAGTATCGCCAGATTACCGGAGGAACAGGATTACCGGAAAATCACTAACAATTACGCATTTAAATAGCATATGTAATAATGTGTGTATAAAATTTAATACAGTGCACTTAAATAAAGTGTCAAATACATGAAATCACAAATTATGCGAAAAATGTACTGTTTTATATTGTTAGCATATATGTTTCAATTGAGATATATAGAGGGTATAAAATAATTTTCTGTGTATATAAATTTTTCTATTTGAAAACGTCGGATTACCGGAAGAGTCGAATAGGTAGAAGTGTCGGATTAATAGAGAGAGTGCTGTATTAAGATGATTTCGCTTCTAATTTTGTGTTGAAATTGTAAGAAGTTTTCAGTTAAATGCGAAATGTTCTTACTATTCAAACAAGTCTTTAACGGTGAAAGAATATGAATCATGGGAGAGCAATTGGAATATTTGACGTAATGAAATATTACTCAATAAGGAAGCACAGGAGAAAGAGAAAATGATAAAAGAATAAAGTAATAAGATTGAGGAACAAGAACGCCTTCGACTATTTATGCTATGGAGGCAAACATTTAGTAAATTAATGGCTTCTAGCTATTATTTTTGAATGAACAAGAGTTCCTTTGCAAAAATAAAAAATAAAATAAGTAAAAATAACGATAATAAATACAAATTAATAAATTCTCTGTACACACACACGACTTCAAAAGTTAAAAAGTATGACTAGCCTTTTGTGTTTAATTTGAAAACAAATGAACATAAAAACAAGAAATTTGAAGAGTTATGCTTTAAGCAATTAGCAAAATTTACATAATTTTTGTACCAGGCGAGATTTACAAACGAAGAATAAAACTTTTTAGCAAAATTTTACTTATCGGTCAAAAAATCACATATTTTTGTAAAAGAATTAAACGAAACGGGTTGATAGGGAATGTGTCCGCCGTAACTTGGAATGCATTGGCAGCATTAGAAAGGAAAGCACCTCCCATGTATGTAGAGCAACTCTCATTCCACATCTTTTAACAATCACGAAGGACTGAATGCATCCAAAGTCTTCTGAGGCTGACCCAAAGATATTCTATCGGATTAAGGTTCGGAGATTGAGCTGGCCATTCCACTCATTTCAAACTTTTAGCCTCAACATATTCAACAAACCTAGTTGTGTTAGGTTAGGCACTATCATCCATAAGGATGAATTCGCCACCAATAGCACCAGGAAGGATATAGTGTGACTTATTTAAAATAAACTTAATTTGAATCTTTATAAAACGAGACAATGTCTTAAAAAGGGGAAAAATGAGAAAACAGTTTTAAAATTTTTTAAAGCTCTCCGTAAATATACAATTTGGTGTCTTAACTGCAAATATTAAATTTTTCTCCACCCACTTTGACGACAACTATTTTCTGTTTCGCAGAACACTTTCTGGACACCGAGTACGACAAGGCAAAGCTGGGGCACGATAAGACGCACGGCGTGAAAGAGCACGAGAGTCATCATGACCATGACTCGCACGAGGACAAAAAAGTGCACGCCAAAGACGACAGTCACAGTCACAAGGCAGATACTGGAGGTTCCGTTGGAAAAGAAGTTGCGACCGGAGAAGCTGCCATTTTAGGTACGAATGTACAATTTTTATATGTAATATCTTGTTACGCATAAGTTACGGATTTCCACTCATTAAAAACTGGAAAATATGTCTTTTTGAATGAAATGTATACTGATCACAAAATTATTCAGATAAGGTCATTAGTTTAGTCAAAAATATGAGAACCGAGCCGCAAGAATTTCAGTAAAAACAATAACTAATTTCATTGATTAGGTAAAATACACTACCTAAGCATATACTGATATAATCTTTGAGAAAAATGTGGTGATTATGCAATGTGTCATTTTAATTCAGTGGTTTGATCATGAACTATAAAATTTTCTATTCAATATAGTATATTATTTTTAATGGCGCTTAAAGCAACATTTGAAATATTGTTCTCTAACAGAACAACTAAATCTGATAGCTCATTTATTAACAAAAATATATATCACATTAAAGAAGGATAATATATAATTGAAGTAACCTAAAATATTATTTAAATTCCGACTTTTACAATGTCAAAACACACATTTTGACGTGTTTCGTCGATTACATTATTAACAATGATTAAATCATTTTCTCCTCTTAAAAATTATGTTGAAAAAATTGTAAATTAGGCCTTCAATTATAAAGATGGTGCTCTTTATCTCAACAAAACTGTCTAAAAAGTTCATTCGAATTTTGTTTATTATAGGTCGAATATATGTCGAATATATTTCGATTTTTTTTTTAAGAATTATATATTTCTGTGATAAATTATTTGAAGGAAGTATATTTGGTATACATACACACGTACAATGAGACACTTTTGAAGAATATAATATTCATAAGTTGTTAATAATATCCTCAGGTTTAAGAACTTTCGAACAATTTCCTTTCTTTTTATTTTATTTTATTTCGGTCCCTTTGATATATCTAGACTCTTAGATCATATTCAGCCAACTGAATATTCGTTAGTCATACTGTAATGCAAAATGAGATTCATTTCAGCTACATTGATTTACCTTTTCTGAAAAAATTTTCTATTAAAAGAAGTATTTATGAGAATTTACTTCATATTTAGAAATAATTTATGTATTTTATCAATCATTTTATCTGTGAATGGGGTTTTAAAAAGTCCTTTGTCATACTTTAAACAAATGTTTGGTGCTGCACAGTCAGATTTGGCTTTTGTCCCATAAACCCCAACTTTCACTCACTCACTTTATGTAGAAATAGAAAACTCGGAAAGAGATAAACTAAACTCGGAAACTAAATAAATTGCACATTTTAAGCGGAAGTCTCACATGTATAAAACCAGCTTTAGCTTGAATGATTGTTTTTTCAAGAACAACAAGAGTGCTATTGGCAAATGACCTCCAATTTTGAAACTCGGTCAAATGTTGAGGACCAAACATGAGATTCCACGCCATCCCAACGTGAAGACTTTGAGCCTCGACAGATTTAACATGCATCAGCCCCGTTAGATGATAGATTTTTAATGGCATCATCACTCGACCATGATCACTGGCTACAGGAGCCGCAACCAGTTGAGACAACAAATTACAGTGAACTTATAAATTTGAACAAAAAAATTCAAACATATATATAATATTTAGAACAGTTTAATATCCCAAATTTATTTTTATTCTATTTTAATCTATCTTGATAATTGTGCCAAATGATAATTTTTAAACGCAAATTTAGTGTTTTTATATAAAGTATATACACTTTTTATCTGTTTAATTTTGTATATGTGTGTATCATTTCAAGATGAAAGAATTTTTGTTTTCAAGAGTAAATTAACGTTAAAATAAAAAGAAAAAAAATGTTAAATTGATAGCAAATGGTCTTTATAACTTGATTTCTATGAAAGCAGAATTTTTTTTATTTCATTTCATTTCTGTTTAATTAAAGTAGGAAAGCTAGATCGTAAAAAAAATTTCACAAGAAATCAAATAGCTATTGAAAATAATTTTAATGTCAATTTATTTATGAGCCATGATTTAATTATGAACCACATGAGATACAATATATTTCTAAAAAAGTTCAGAAAAACGAAATGCTGAAAAAAAACTAATATTTCTTCATATTATTTAAACATTTTGAAATTAAAAAAAAAGATTAATCTCAAAATACATCAATTGATTTAAATTAAAACTGTAGGTATTGTCATAACTTTGTATGACAAATATAATATCAAAATAAAATGAAAATAAAAAAAAGTTCCATACAAAGTTTTCCAAAGAACAGATTTAGCTACTCAAGGTGCGCCTTTTTTTTATAATTGTTATTAAATTACTCAATTAAATATAAGAATTAACGATGAAGTATCGAAAAATTGACAATTGTAAACTTTTCCGATATTAAAAGTAAAGGAAACGACAAATAATAAAAATGGATGTATTCAAGCCCAATGTAATAAAATTGAAACAAACGATAAAAAAAAAATTGAAAAGTGATCTGGAACGCCAGAAGTGATCCAACAAAACAATAGCACCTTAGATGGTTAATTAATTAATATATTTACATAGGTTTTAAAATTTCAGTTTCTATTTCAGTAATGTTATTTCTAATCATATGTTTGTGGCGCCATCTATCAATGAGTACTGAAATGTGAAATATATATAATGTTTACTTAATGGAGAACATGGTGTTTATATAAAAAAGCATGGAGTTTATATTGTTAAAAAGACATGTATATTTTTGTAACATAAGTGATTCATAAGAAACCAGTTTATCATTTTAAAAAAGAAAAATTGATGAATTTTAGTCTTACATCTTTAAAATCAGAAACGGAGTTATTGTTATTTTTTTCCTACAAAAGATAAAAAATGTAAGGAATAAATCAATGACCTAAGTTCTTATCTGTATTGCTAAATCGTAGGCATTTTGACGAAAATATTTGAAATGATTTATCCAAACTATTTTATATTAATATTTACAGATAACTTGTTACATTATTTTTTGCAGTATCAATTTGTGACTTATTTTTTTTTTATTACATATATAAGGAATGGAAAACGAACTGAATGAGTAAATTTTAAATAAAACTAAATAATTAAAAAAATTAACTAAAACAAATATAGTTTAGCAAATATATTATTTTCAATATATATACGAAAAATATACACGAATACACAAAATACGAATATTTAGCACGGTTCTTTTTAGATTTTTATTAGTTAATTTTTTAATTTCAATTTTTAAATACTTATTTATAAAAATGATCAGTCCTTCATTTCCCTTTCTTTGATATTTGTCGCATTCAATAAAGGATGCATGATAAATTTATAACTTTTTTAACTATGATTTTGGATATTTTTTTATTCATTAAAGTTTTGCATTCTTTGTCTTCAAAAAGAACATACATCATGTTTTGCTTAAAGAAACATCCATTCATTTAAACAACAGCGTAAAAGCCTGCATTGATTGTTAAAAATAATCAAATATGGCAATTTTTTTAAAAAAACAGGAAATTTTAAAAAACAATGTTTGAAATGTAGAATGTTCTTTAAGTTACTCACCCTATATATATATATATATATATATATATATATATATATGTGTGTGTGTGTGTGTGTGTAACATGATTTAATTTTCATCTATTCAATGTTAGAAAACTATTTAGGAGGATCAGTTAAATAGAAGAAAAATTAGAATTGATTACACCGATGTTTCTTGAAATGAGATGATACGTACACCACGCCTACATAAACACGTTAATGCGCTTTTGAAATAAAAAAAAAATACACAAAAATTAATTTATTTGTAATCTAAAATAAAAATGTATTCGAAAATGTTTTAAAATTTCATGGCACAATAATTGTGTTTTTAAAAAAAATTAAGTTTTTATTCTACAAAAATGCAGTTCCTTTCATTATATTCATTATCATTCATTTGCAGGCACGATCTATCGATGAATATTGAAAAGTAAAGCACAAGAATTATATAATTTAACATAGCACAATTAAACTAGAATTTTTGTATGTCTCACAAAGTATTTAAAACAAATATCATTAAAAAAAAAAGGCTTTAAATTTAATGATAAGTTAATTCTCGCTATAATATATAATTTTTGCATTGAATGGCTAAGAAAAAATTTAGAAACCCGAGGATAAAGAATGCTTTTAACACATGACTTGTTAAAAGGAGAGACGGAGATTAAGGTACAAGAAATAAAAGTACAAGTAAGGTAGCAACAGTTTTCATTGAGATAAAGGTACAAAAAAAATACATTGTCAATAATGCATTTGGCCTCTTGTACAAATATTGTCTTCATTTTGGTTGTTGACTGATTTGTATAAATCGCCCCTTACGGCTGATTAATCGAACACTGGAGTGGAGTCTTCTGATAAATGGTTTTAAGATGATACTTTGGTCAACTTTTACGAAAATCTTGATTTTCTTTTGTATTTTTTACAGACGCCAATGGTGGTCATTCCTACTACACTCCTCCTATACCCGTGAGTTACCAGGAGCACCCCCACGTCGCCAAACAGGAACATAGTCTCCACGAGGATTCGCATGCAGTTAAAGAAGACGCTGAATCCTCTCGATTACATCACAGTGAAGAATCCAAAGGACACAGAGAGCACAATAGTGAGAAGGATCTCCAGACTGAAAACAAGGACACAGGATACGTGGACAAGGACAAAGGTCGTAGAAAAGAAGGATACAGGGAAAGAGGATACAAGATAACAGCAGAGAGGGAATACTTTTTAAATGGTGAATTTGTTGGTTCTTTCTTTTTCTCTAAAAATGAGCTATTTGAGGTTTACAAACTTATTTAGTGAATTACACGAATATTTTTGTAAAAATTAGTAGACTTCAATTTTTTTTTTTTTTTTATGGTCGAACTAAGAAAAATTTTAAAGAATGAAAAAGTTTGAAGTCAGATGTATGTATCATTTTGTGATTTTCTAATTATCAATCACTAATAGAAGTTTTACTCTAAGAAAATAGTTTTGTAAACTTTTGGGGACTAAATGTGTTTTTCTTATTCGCATTTAATACACAAACCATTCGTATGTGAAACAAACTCAAAATAATAATAATAAAGACACGTAAGAAGTAAATTATTAGCCAGATAATCGATATTGTAAATCCTAACACAATATTATTATTATTGCTTGTTATTAGAAATACTTATAAAAATTGGTAAGAATAAAATACTAATAAAAATTGGTAAGAATTGGTTGTCTTAGTAAAAAGAATTGGACATAATACACAAATGGATTGATTTTTTTTGCACATGTTTATATTTAAATGCCTATTTCTATTTAAATGAAAAGGATATAGTCAAAAAATGATAAAAAAGAAAGATAAGAAAACTGTCTAAATTAACACTTTTACTCTTTTTTTTACATTACAATGCAAATTCAATCTTTTTAAAAGAGTCCCAATTTTAAAAATCACGATTTTTAAATGATATATTCATCTTATTAAAATATTTGAAAGAAATTAAATAAAATTTAAAGTGTAAAGTTAAAAGGTTGTACCGTTGTTATCAATAGACAGTTTAAATTTTAGTGGTTGGATTTATAAGTAAAATGCGCCAAAAATATTTATTAAAAACACTTATAAAATTTCCAACTTGTGCGAATTCACTGAAAGTTTCTGAAGAAAGAAAAAAAGCTCTTAGCCGTTTAATTAAATGATATATTTTAATTTCTTTCCAAGTTACTTTTATTACATTAATATTCTTTAGATTTAATGAAAGTAACCAATCTTATTCTAGATCCATCCAAATCATTCTCTTTGGAAATTTTTAATTATTTGCTTTTCAAAGTCTCATGAAAATTAGATTTACCTCTTTTTAAAGACCATTTAAAGAAGGAAATAATTACTTGCCATTCTAAAATCTACTGGATACCCTTTTTTGAAAGATTTAATCAAGTACAGCTATAGTCAATCTTATTTACAATGTAAATAAAGCATTTTTAGCCAATTGATAATCAGTATTTGAATTCAGAAACAGCTTATTTGTGATATTACTACAAACTCAATAGTTTTCTCCGTTATATACGAATTGTTTATCTCGGTAAATTAATAATCAATGCCGGATTAGTTATCAAGCAGTTATTGTTGTTAATATGTTATATGATTTATCACATTCTACAATTGAACACCGTTTGAAAACTTATCAGTTGATATAAGATTATTATTTTATTGTCTGATAATAAATTTTTTTATTGTAGATTTAAAAAAAAGTCCCAATTTTCTCTTTATTTTGAAGATTAAAATCACTGCCAAGCTTCAAATTGAAGGGAATTAAATATAGAAACGATTAATGAAAACATAAAGAGCAGCTTTATTAAATAAAAAAGCTTCTGCAAATGCATCTTTTGTATATAAATTGATACTAAATTATTTCACTGTATGATAGAATGGTTTCTGAGACCCTGATTGATATTTTTTTGTGGGGGAGGGGATCTTATTTATTTTAAAACCAGGTACTGTTACAAAAATCTAACAAACAAATTATATGTTGGTAGTATTAAAAAATTTCTTTGTGTAATGCTTAAAAAGAAATTTATTGTTTAATTTTTATCATGTTATTCATTTAATAACATTATTTTAATATAGAATGTATTGTATTTGTTTCATTTAAATGAAATTTTAACTAAATTTATCAAGCCAATCATCTGGAGGATATACTACTTATATGGACGAACGTAACAAATACACACATTTACATATTATGATGTATATATTATAATATAATATAATGTTATATAATATTTGTATGTAATATAAGGTACATGTGTGAAATCCCATATATGAATTTTGAATTCAGTTTCTCGATTTTATTTAGTTAGAATCAACTATGACATAAGGGCCTACATGACATGTTCCTGAACGTGATATATGCAAGTTACAAGAATTTGTTCTAGTGTATATATGATGAAATAATGAATAATAATAATAATATATATATATATATATATATATATATATATATATATATATATATATATGATATCGTATCTAGTACATAAGATGTGTGCATGATATATTGTGTATCACATCATATGTATTACCTACGATGCCAATGATTACGATGTAATTACACGTTATAAAATAATGTATACTTATCTTATAATGTGTATTACACTATAATGTAAATTTAATTAATATTATACATAAACAATATATTATAGTAATATATAAATAATATATTTTGCACATATTTGATACATGTGTAAAATCTCGTCGACTGTGAAAGTTGGCATAATACGAGCCACTCTATTGATAAAATAATATTCAAAATAGAAGATATTCTTTCGAATGTTAAGTTTTAGATGTAAAGTGATATTATAACTATTTAACGATACGTTTTCCTAGAAAAATATTTTTTATTTTTCAACTTACCAAGAAATCACAACGTATCGTATCGTTTGGCGACTTTTTTTTTGATTTAGCGAAAATAATTCGATGGGACTTAACACTTATCCATTCCGTAATTATAAGTGTTGGATACCCGTTTATAAATGATAGTATTTTAACTCCATTTAAAACTTTTCAAAATCGTTCCAATTTAAAATCCATAACTTCTGCAAACCTATTACCATTTCAAAAATAATAGTCAAAATCATAATAATAAATAAATTGTAACCACCTCATTTTATGTAATTGCTTCATATTCCAAACATACTGTTTTACGAAAAAACTTTCGACTCTTTTATCGTGAGAATGTATTCACGATGCTTTTCATTCCGTTACAGATGCTCACCATGACAAGGGACAAGCCTCTCATACGAGTGGTCACAAACTGAAAGACCAGGAGGGAGCTGCCCACGGCACCAAGGAGGGCGAAAGAGATCGAGGATTCACCAAGGAGGAGAAGAAGGAAGAGGCTCATGATGCCGCCTACGATGCCAAAGATCATCACTACTACGACGGAGAGGCCCATTCTGAGGGATTCGCCTCGGAGAAGGCAGCTTCATCTTCGGGAGGAGAGAAGAAACAGAAGGAAGAAATCATCCCTTTGGTAAGTGTGAAGAAAACCAATCCTCCCGTTCGCATCATTTCTGAGGAGAGTCCATTCATTGCTTGGAGGAGAAATAGGATCAAAAGGCTGGGAAAGGTCTTACTTCCGGCCCTTCATCTGATATTCGGTGCTTAGTTTCTAGACATTTTCTTTGTCTTTTTTGTCTCTATGGTATTGACCAATTGCTTTTTTTGTAGCTAGATCATGATTTGTTACGGGAGGTATCTCCTATTTGCTAGCCTTCGTAGATCTGAACTCCGGAACAGATAATGACATAGTCAATTAAACGAATTATGTAGAATATAGTGAGAAATACCGCATTATATGAAAAGAAAAAAAATAAAGGTATTATTTGATTCATGTGGGTTTTTTTTTTTACAGTTGCACATTTTTTTTAAAAAAAATTAAGCAACAATATCTGGTTTTTTTTTGTTCGAGCATTACCATTTAAAGTTTTTGTTTTCCCCTCTAAAAAGGCCAACATATATTATTTTATGTTTTAAATGACCTGGATAAAAATAATCACATACACTATCTGTTTTAAAAATGACGATATAATTTTAAATGAACAGTGTATACAGTTATTTTTACTCGGGTAATTTAATTGTTTTGTAATACATCTATATCTCGACTGAATACAGTATGAATAAAAAAAAAATCCGGAAATAGACATATTGAGACGGACTTGCATGAAATATTTCTTAATTTGTAAAATTTGTTGAACCAAGATTAATTAAAAACGGGACCTGTTGGGCTGCTTTGTATAGATAATTAAATGAGAATGCGCAGAGCAATTTATTTTGTGATTGAGAGGAAATTAAAAGCTTTTCTTCTCTGTGTAGTCATATTAGCTTTAATAATGATATTAAAAAAACAGTCTGTCAAATTGAAGTGATTATAAATATTAAACACATTAAACAAGATTTAACTAATTGGAGCATTGATTTCTAGTATAAAAATGCGCCCATGAAGTAACGAAGCTGTATGTATGTAAATAGCATTCTGTATTTTGAAACAAATTAGTACTATGTTTTTGTATGATATTTAAAATCTTTGAGAGAGGCAGTTATAGTTTTACATAAAGTTAAATATGCTTAAAAAGCTGACTATGTTAGGATTTTAACTGAATTCTTATGGAAGTGACAGATGTTTCCTTTTCTTTTTAGGCACCACCAGTTGTCAATTACGTGGAAGAAGATACGCATTCAGGTCCGTTGTATCCCCTTCCAATAGTTTATGCTCCTTCTGATGATGGTGCTCAGGCGGTGGTAGCTTACCCCCCAGAAAACCTAACGCCCCTTCCAAAATCAACCAATGATCATAGATCATCCGAATTTGATACGAGGCAAAGTCGAAAAGAGCATAGACCAAGAAATCAGCAACCATTGGGAGGATATGATGATGAACCAGCAGATGTAGCAACTGCTGGATACGTAGGACACGCGACATACAAAAAACGTAACCCGAGCCCGTTAGTCTCAAGCATAAGAGATAATGTTAGAAAAGATGTTCACGCAAAACCTCCATCATATTCTAAATCGGAAAGTACATCGAGTTCTGAAAATTCAGTTCCCAGTTCCGAAAATTCAGTCCGCTTCCCAAACGAAGAAGAAGACAGTCCCAAATACCAAAAAGAACCAGAAGTCGAAAGAGTAAACGATGAAATTATTTTCCCCCAAGAACAAGAGAAAGTTATTCCGGAATATGCAAAGTATACAAAAGAGCCTAGGGGGCACAGCGCAGAGCAAATTTACTATCCAAAGAAAAATCCTAATCCACCAGTTGTAAATAAAGAAAATCCTCCTGTCGTTCAAAAAGATCTGGTATTCCTTGAAGAACCTAAGAGGGTGAGGCCAGAACAAAAACAGAACCCAGGGCACAACTTGCATCCTCATCTTCCAAATGTTAGGCAGACTGATTCAAGATCGCTGTACATGCAAGGGGCCCAGAATGCTGATAAGCTAATAAGAAGTGCTTATCCTCAAATTCAGGCAACTGCGCATCCTACTGTAAGCGATCTAATTCAAGAGCTCGCAGGTTATACCCAACAACAGGACATCCAACGTTACCCACAAGTACAACCGCAAAGGAACGCCAACGAAAACGCTGAATTGACTTACGCTGATTTGCATCATCTTTATAATCTCAGTCCAGGTTCACATGAACAAAGGCAACACAGAGCTCCACAGAATTACAGATCTTCTGAACAACCATCACGAAATCCAAAACCAGTGCATCAGCCGGCACTTGCAGCGCAGAATCATCAGAAGCAGCAGGTGGGGAGATATAATCAATTGATACAAAATTCCCAACAGCAGGCGTCTTTAGAACAATTGCAGCAACATCATCCCCAGGGACCTGCTATGCTACATCTTCAACAGCAACAATCTCCAAGGACATTATCAGTTCTGGAGCAACTCACGCAGCAAACTAAACCGCCATTTAGTCCAGTAGTTCTTCTTTCGAGAGGACCTCCAGCTCAAAAACAGAACCAAGCCGTCGATATTTGGTACACGCGGCAAAAAAAGTAATTTCGGATGCTTGAATTAATGGAACAATTTAAAGTGATTCGCTTCTTATGTAAATAACCTGAAACTTGATTACCGATGACACGGTAAGCGAAATGTGAATCAGGCAAATCCTGCAGATCATTAACTAACAACGAGTTATTGATTTTGGTGGTGCCTAAATTACAGGATATATCAACCAGGAAAGATTTCCTTGCAAAATATTTTGGAAATTGTTTATCGAATCTATACGTAATATTTATGTGTAGAGTAATTTTTGTATGTATAAAGCTACTATTTGAAATTAAATTGAGCCATTTTTACACTATTTTTATTTTAAATTGTAAAATTTAAAAATAATTTCAAGTTACATTTATAAATTTAAAATATATAGCCGGTTTAACATTGAGAGGTGTGTAATTTTTGAATCTAGTTAAAATTATTTATTCAAATGCTTCGTTGCTTATGAAAATCATGCTGCCTAAATATATTATTCTTATTTGTTCGTATTATTTTTGCTGTATTTACGTACTTGGTCTGATGAAAGGTCATGTAATGAATGACAGATTATTTAATTTTGTGAATTATTGTGTGAAATATAGCTTGCAAATTTCAAAGCTATTTAAAAAACGGAAAACTATCTTTTAAATAATGATTTGAATATACATTTGATATCATTATACTTTACAGTTTTCCTTGAAAATAAGATAAATGGACAGTGGTTATATAATGGACATAAACTGGATTCATTTCTTGTGAAGCCGTCCGATACACGGGAGAAAGAATCCAAGTGTATTTATTTATATGTATATAGAAGGGAATTCTTAGATTTGGGAATAAAGCTGTTGGGATATTTGTCTGTGTGAATTATTTTTCATAATAAAATAATTTTGGAATAATTATGTTAAAATATTTATCGTTTCTATTATAGTAATGTGGCTAAATAAAAAACTTTTTGAAGAAAAATTAACGGTTTCTTTGTTTGCGAAAGTAATAATGTGTGTGACTAAAAATTTCTACATTATCTTTTTTTAAATATCAAACTCTTTAAAATTAAACTATTCGAAATTAATACAGTATACACTAATATTGATGACATTTTTTTTTGCTACGAGATTATAACGAATTTAACAAACACCAACAGCCAAATTAGTCCTAAACGTCGCAGGCATTAAATTGATGAAAGAAAAACCTAACGTGGCATAAACTGAATCTAAGCCAACTATTTTTACCGAAACATTTTTTTTATATTTAATCTAACAGAATTTTTACAAATAAAGTATATAAAAAAATTGATAAATAAGAAAATACGTTCATTACTTATCATATGCGTGATGCAATAACCTTTCATTATCATATTTCTCCTTTGAGAAGATTAGAAGTATCCTAGTCATGATATTCCAAAAAAGTTGTCTGTTAAAATTGAATATCAAGGCAATCACAACTGAAAACTGACAAAAAAGAACGATGTTAAATGAAGAAACATATCTCCACGAGAGGTTTGATATGAGATATCTTTCTGACATGGTTTTGTTATTATTGCTTAAATTACTTCTTAGTAAGATTTCAAATATTCTACAGTGAAACTCTACGGTTTTGTTACATACTTCTGAGTTTTATTAAGATAAAAAATTACAAAACCTTTCATGTTTTTATTAATAATTGAGAAATTGAAAGAGTGCCTTAATAATGCATTCAGTTTTTCACGATTCCAAGATCAATCCGACAAAAAATTATTGTTCGCGTTCAAATTAATTCAGGCTATAATTTGAGCTCTTTTCATCATGAGTTCTTATAAAAACTAATGCGACTTGCAATTTTAAGCCATTATTAAATAACTAAATCACCAAGTTAATTTGCTTACCCGACCTCTGAATAACACCTTTATAAAGATTTTGAAACTACGATACATTCGACGAGCTACTAAGTAATTCTATTCTGTAAACTTTGACGGGAATTGAAATCGCATACTTCGCTTTTTAAACTCAAATTCAATCAAATAGACTAACATGTCTTACTGCATTTGTTTGAATTTTAACTTTTGTCACGACAAATAAATTACTTTCAGATGGGAATAAAATTGCACAAAAATGCACTGGGAAATAAAATTCCAAAATTTAAATTGTCATAAGATATTATACATTAATCAGTTATACTAAATTGTACGTACTACAACACTTTAAAAATTATCTGTTTTCGATAATGGTGTTGCTAAAGTAAGTTGGTATTACCATTGTGTGCTGCCATCAGTTAAGCGGATCCAAGAACAAATTTGATACTAATTCATAGGTTAATTTTGATTTGGCAGCCGTTTGCTGACAAATCACACATCTGATTGTTATCGTATCGAGAAGTCGTTGATATTTTGCGTCAAGTTTTCATCATCAATGTAACCTGGAGAACCAAGGTCTAATCAATGGCATACACCGAAAGCCAAGCAACTATAAACACAATGGATTCCTTCCGGTGAATCTGCTCCAAAGTAGGCGAAGATTGTCTCATTGGCGGGAAAATTTATGGCGACGACTTTTTGGATTTTGAAAGGCGTTATACTCATAAACCTCTTAGAAAAAAAGGAAAGCGTTGAATACTGTAGAGAGTTACTCCATTTTCAATCCCTAACATTCTTGGAATCGCATTCATAATATCTTTTTTTAAATTTCAGATATATTACAAACGATTGTTTATCTTTTAATTCTTGTAAATTGAAAAGTAAAGAGCCTCTCCCCCCCTGAAAATTATAATTAGATGTTTGCAAAAGAGTTTGAACTTTCTAACTTTGAACTATGGTTGAAGTGAGGAAAAATTGCTGAAGAGGGTATATCTTCACTTTTGCATCTTATCACGTGAGGATCTGGATGATTAAATTTGGATTTCACACTAAGTTTATTAATCGGGTCAAACGACTCGTTTTCAAATTTTGATTTTGAGAGATATTTCTTTGAGTTTTAAAAATATTAAATTATTTTTCCTCATACGACTTAGCTTTTCGTGAAATATATGTAAAATTTATTTAGTTGCATGTGATTTCCTTCACCATTCCCTGTACGTATATAACTCGTCTTTTTTTTAACTTTCATGTTTCATTTGGCAGAGTTACGTTTTTGCGTTTTCAAGATGTTTTCAACTTCAAAGCTCATTCAATGCATCCAATGCTGAGGAAAATAAACAGATAATTCACCACTGTAAGAAAAAAAAACTTGTTTACTGATCCATTGCATCATTGCTCATAAAAAATAACAATGCACCTCTCCTCAAAATCATTTATTCGGAACTTAAGCAACAGTATCAATTCGAGATATCAATTTTTTTTTTTTACATATGATTGAAGTTTTTTTAAAAGTTTTTCTTTAACTATCATTAAATTGTTGTTTAAAGATCCTTTTGATTATTTTTTCAAGCATTGATTCCACCGGTGCCAGTATCCAAAATGAAAATGGACCATTTCATTCGTATCTCTCTATTAAAAAGTCATAAGAACTTCAGTAAATTTAGTATTAGTGAGTAGAAACCTTTAATATTTAACATATGGGCGTACGAATTACCCTTATTACGTCCACAAAGACCTTTCCTCATGCAATTATACCGATTATTCCATATATGGCCGTACGAACTGTCCTTCATACGGCCTCAGAAATTATTTTTTATATACGGTTATACGGATTATTTTACATGCAGTTAATCTGATTGTTTCTCACATAAATACAGTTATATTATTACGATTACATTATTTCTCATACACTGATATTTCTCCATACGGTACAAAAATATTCGAAACACCAGCCTTGAAATTCATGTATCAAGTTTTTAGGCATCAAGGAGCTCTATTAAAGATTTAAATTGCTTTTTATAATTTGTTTCGAATAAACTGTAATAAGGTTTTAATTCTTTATAAATTGTTTTTGATTGTTATTTGTTTTTAACTAACTTCTATTTGTGTTTAATCTGTATTTCCCTACAATAACACAAGATGTAGGCGATGGGCTCACTAAGGTGGCGATGTCAGAAGTGATGGGACTTGGGCTCGTTTTTCAGTTTCTCTAAGCTTCCAGATTTTTTAGTAATGAGTATCATCATTGATGATCCTTTTTTATTACATGGGTGAGTGAGTGAGTAAATGTAAAGTTTATTGGCTCAAGAGCCAGATGTGGCTATGCTGCGCCAAACAAGATTTAACTGTGGTTTAGACGTGAAGAAATTGAAGAAAAGACAAAATAGTTGACAAAGAGGGTTGAAAATAGAGAAGGATCGCTAGGGTAACCCGGGGGTGCATCACCCAAGTTTACCAAAGACAATAAACCCTATAGAAGAGAAAAAGATCACTAGGGTGTCTCGGGGTCATGATGCCCGTACGAATCTGAAGAAAGCAAGTCCCTGAGGTCCCCCTGATAAAATCCCCAGGGGCAGGGTCTCGGATATACCCCAAAACGCTGGGTACCCATTGGAGTCGCCTCTTACTACATGCATGAGCTACAGAGGGACTATTCTGTCATTCCCGGTCCACCACACGGGTCTTTATGACATGGGGCATATTTTTTTTCCAACACAATCTAAACCTATACCTGTGCTAAGCAAATTAAAGGGAAATTTAATTTCCTTTACAAAAATTTAAAATGTTTAGTTTACGTTACACTCTTAGTAATTTTTTTTTTTTTTTACAACACGGAATCCCCCCCCTTCCCCATCAATGATTAGAAATCATTGATCGCGATTAGATTTGGAAGTTACGCTTATAAAGA
Source organism: Nephila pilipes (assembly GCA_019974015.1). Lineage (NCBI taxonomy): Eukaryota > Metazoa > Arthropoda > Arachnida > Araneae > Nephilidae > Nephila > Nephila pilipes. The sequence continues at coordinate 644,142 of BMAW01117680.1, read as the reverse complement.
CAAAATTAATTATTAAGTTGAAATGAAATTAAGACACAGATACAGCTTTTGATACCATTTCATATCAGGTGTCACAAATAGAGGATTTTGAAACCTTTAAAAATATCTGGAAGCATTTAGATTCGATAACTAATTCGAAATATTCATATACTGCAAAATACTCGAAAAAAGCCATATCTGCTTGTTAGAGGGTTAAAAGTTCAGCTATTTCCGATATTTTTCCTCGTTCATTAAAAATGCGGTACCGTAATGATATTTCCTTTAACTATAGGAAGTGGAACTTTCTCCCAAACTGGTTAGAAGAGGAAATGTTTGTAAACAATGACGCTAACACCACTCCATAGGTCACAGAGCGAATGTTTCTGCTACTGAGCTAAAAGTAAAATGCTGTTTATTTCCTTCCCACACGCTGTTTTATGGGCACTTGTGAATACTAATAGACTAATTATTCGCCCAGCTGTGGAACGCATTCAATAGATCGGTCAAAGGTTCAGCTCTCGGTATGTGGTTCGAGAATGAAGATACCATCTTTAGAAGAGAGTGAGCTGACACTACGGAATGGCGTAGAATGAAAAGTGTTTCACTGTAAAAAATGCCGGCAGAGCTAATGAAAAAAAAAAAAAAAAAAAAAAAAGAAAAAGAAAGAAAATACATATTTTAGAACATTCTAAGCAAATTAGGCGAGTATCTTGTTTATATTTTAAATAATTAGATTAGGAAACTTGGAAAATAATTAAATTTTTTCAATGATCATTTTGTTTATTTTGGTACTTCTGCTAAGGTATTGACCAGGGTTAAGCGATTAGTAAATCTATGGAAGGTTGCATGTGTTCCATGGGCTATGCATCCCTAGTCACCCTCATCACCTCATCGTAGCATACATCATTTATGTCACCCATCATCAACAACAGTTCTAGTGTAACATTAATCAACGAAAATAGAGGTAAAGCATTTATAAATGCACAGAATTCCCATAAATAAAAAAAATAACAAGGATAATGATACCATAAAAAGATTCCATGAATTTAAAATCGACATGTGAATGAACATATTTATTTTATAAATGAAAAGATTCCATGTCTGAATAAATTTTGTTTTTAATTTTCTCAATATTTGGTTATTAATATTTGGCTAATTAAACCCATAAAATAAAAAAAAAAAAAAAAAAAAAAAAAATAACAAAAATTCAAAATCCAACTACTGTCATGAGAATGTAGAATCATTGGTTTGCTGAGGGCCATACTGAACGGCATGCAGGGTCTCCACGCTTTACCATGACTAGCACCCTAGAGGGCTAACCTATTGTGAGGTTGGCCTGCAAAACCATACAACCACATCACGGACCAAAAGTTAGGAAATAGGCATGTTTACAGCACAGTATCCGCTCGTTCGGTGCGACGACGTTTGCAGCAGCGTGGACTGTCAGCAAGGTTACCATTACTTCGGCTTCCCTTGACAATGCAGCATTGAAATAAATGGCGATTCTGGTGTGCCGAACGACAAAGTTAGGTATAGGAGTGGCACAATGTCGCCTTTTCAGACAGTCCTGGTTCTACGTGCGTTATTCCGATGGCCTTATACGTGTCTGGAGGCTATGTGGATACCGTTCGTTGCCTGCTTGCATTTGATATCGGCAAAGGAGTCGCACCCCTGGTATAATGGTTTGAGCAGACATTGGGTATATGACAAGCACATCTTTAGTTCGGATCGACAGTAATTTGAAAGCAGATAAGTACATTTTTGATATCTTACGTTCAGTGGTCGTGCCCTATCTTCGAGACCAGCCAATCTTCGAACAAGGTAATGCAAGACCACAAGTTGCACGTCGTGTTCCGATTCAACTGTTCCCCGGTTCTATACGGTCTCCAGATCTGTCACTCATTTAAAACAACTGGTCATAAGTTACTGAGAGACTGGTCCGTCACCCCTCTCCAGCTAATACGGTTGATGAAGTGTGGCGCAGACTTGAAGCAGTATGGAATGAGTTGCTCGTTTCCATCATCCGAGTCTAGTTCGACTCCATGCCTAACCGGGAAAGAGCCGTTTTAGTTGCTAAGGGTGGCAGCTGTTTCTATTGATTTCACATTTCTGTAGGCCCTCAGATTGCTAGCAAATTTAATCATTTTGTCTTCATGCCACATTGTTTACGTGCAATAAATGTCTTTTTTTTTTGTATTTGCTTTCCTTCATGGTGTTGCAATTTTAATGACCAGCAGTGTACACATTAATCTATACTAACGCTTCTAAATTTTAAATTTCTTTTTTAAAAAAATAATAGGATAATCAACCAAAACACTTTAAGCTAAAAATATTTTAAAATTAATCTATTTTACTATTTTTATATTTCAAAATTCTTTTTAAAATTGTTAGGATAATCAGCTTTTGCACAAGCATTTAAATTGTTTTGAAAATTTAAAGGCATATAAACTAATTTAATATTTCTAAGTAAGTAGTTATATGATATAATTCTATAAATTTTTAAGCTCTAATTTCGATCGAAGAAAGGAGCTTTTGAGAAACAATAATTATCTCTCTTGCAAAATCGAAAACAAGAAATCCTGTTATGAATTATTTTTAAGTTAATACTTACCCTTGTGCACATGAATTTATATTAGTTTTAATAAGATTTAAATAAAAAGAATAAAACGTTGAATCCGATTCAAATTATGGGTGAAATTTATTTTGAAAAACAATATGGTCATCTGTATATTTGAATAAAATGAATTCCTTATTGTCTATAAAACTCTTTTCATAGAAATGCAAATAAACATTCGCGACTATTATTAGCAGGACAGACACAGACCAGTGGCAAACTTATATATATATATATATATATATATATATATATATATATATATATATATATATATATATATATATATATATATATATATATATATATATATATATATATATATATATATATATATATATATATATATATAGTTTACTTTTAGGGTTTTTTTTATTAATGTCGCACTAGAAGCAACACGAGGGCTATTGGCGACGGACTTCGTAATTTTGAGCCACGGTCAAGTGACGAGGACGACACTTGAGATGGCACCCCCTCTCCTAACATCCACACCACACCAACGGGAGGACTTTGGGTCCCGACAGATGTAATGTACATCAGCCCAATTAAGTTACATATTTGTTGAGAAATTTTGCATGAACTGCTATGCTGGTAGATATTCGTCAACCGCAAAGGAATTCGTTCAAGGCGGCGAGTTTCAAATGTAGTCTTAAGAGTTTAATTATTTTATCATCAGATATTTGCTATCTCCCCCTTTTGTAGTTATTTGTAAGCTATATTAATAATACTTCTAAAAACAATCGAACGAAAAGAAAAGAAGAAACGAATGGAAAACGATTAGCTCAAATTATCATAATTTTTTATCAACAAATAAATTGAAATATTAATAATCTTTAGTATCTTAGAGCATGTTTTCCTTTCTTATACGCTTCTGTAAATCTGAAGTTGCCGCTATTTTAAATCGCGTGCGTTTTTAAAACAGAGAATAATAAAATGGTAAAGAAAAGATTTTCCTCCGTTTCAAAATTATCATTAGGAAGTCAATTTTCACTATCATTTATAGCTGAAAGCAATAAAGGGAACATATTTATAGTACTTTAAAGGATAATAAACGTAAAAATGAACTTAACTTGTCCATTACGTTTAGGGGAAACTGATGGATATTTATAGTGAGTTCATAACTGTCTAAAGATTAATACGCTTTAGAAATTTTATTACCAAAAATAAATGCAATAAATGAAATAAATTATATATATTTATGAAAATAAGTCATTTTAAAAATCAAGCCTCGACATATACAGATCAGTCTTCTTGTATAATAACCAAGTTTAAGAAATTACGATGGAAGAGGAAAATCAAGAGGAATCGCTTAAAAAATCGGTTTGTTCGATTTCGCATCTTATGATTAGTGTGTAAAATCACTGTCAGAAAAATGAAGTTTTGTGGACCGTATTCATCGTGCCTGAACATATTTCAGATTAGATTGAATTTCGTCTGTTTTTTTGTGAGATTTCAGATAAGATTGAATATATATATATACACACAAAGGGTATTTTATACAAACTGAGAGTTATTTCTTTACTTAGTGGGAACTCCACGAAAACAAAAAATAAAAGTACAGACGATTTTTTCAAAATACTAAATGAACGCTTATAAATATTCTAAGCAAAGCAGACGATTTTATTTTCCTAGTTTTGTACTTGTTTAAAGAACTGTTTTTATTGGTCCTACAGAAATGGAGGTGAGTGATTCAGAATTAAAAAAAATGAAATACGTTGTGACATAAAAATTTGCTTTTGTTTGGGCAAAACAGTTCCAAAAACAGTTAAGTTAATAAAAGAAGCTTACAGAGACTAATGTTTTGATGAGTCTACGATTATCAGATGGCATGGTGATTTAGAAAAGGAAGTTTGTGAGCAGAACAATTTCCTAAGCCTGCCGACTAGAAAGTGTTGTGAATGATCGAAATGTTGACACTGTGTGGACAATCTTCCAAGAAAATCGACGAATGTCATGTGAGGATATAATGGCATCAACTAACATTTCGAAAACGTCGATATTTCGCCTTCTAAGCAACAATTAACGGATTTTCCATGTTTATTCTGGAAGGGTCTTTATCATCTTACTTAAGAACAAATGCAATCATAAATTCATCTTTATTCTGAGTGGAAACAGATACCCTAAAATGTTCTGAATTTCCTAAATATTTTAACAACAAGAGATGAAACTTGGGTGCATCATTTTGATTCCCATACCTAGTCCGCAAAAAGTATATGGAAACACCTTGATTCTCCAATTCAGAAACAAATCTGAAAAACGAAATCTGCTGAAAAGGCCTTGATGATTATTTTCTTTAATTATAAAGGTGTAATCTATCAGCATGCTGTGCCTCCCAAAACTACTGTGAATGGTGAATATTTTGTTTCAGTTTCAAAAGTTTTGCGACAACACACATCGAAAACGCGTCATGAAATGAACATTACATCACAATAATGCCTGCGTTTTGCTACTTTTGTTCACCAATATCTTAGTAAATGCAATATTAAAATCATGCCACTTGCCCCTTATAGTCCAAATCTCGTTCCACGCGATTTCTGGCTGTTTCCGATTTTGAAGGAGAAGCTCCGAGGCAGAATATTTAACACAGGTTCAAACGTTATTTCATTATTGCTGTCTTTTCTTATATCACCGTGTCACCATTTTAAATCTGAATTTCAACAACAGCAATTGGAAAAAAACACATTGAAAGTATATTTCAAAATCAGGGTTCATATCTGATATATATATATATATACCTACAAATGTAAATTATAAATCGTTTAAAATAGTTAATTTAAGATTTTAGTGTCATCCTTCATTAGCATTAAATTCTTACTGTGAATTTATACTTACTTGGATTTACTGGTTGGGTTTTGTACGGACTGATTGTTTGGTTTTGTGGGACACATCGCAACAAAGGCTCTAGTCCCAGTGTATAGCAGATTATGTGGCAACGAATGCTATTATTCCCGTATTCTAGTTTGAGTTAATGGTATCAGCTGCGTGTGTGTCTATTTCTGTTTGACACAATAGTCAACGAAACCACATACAAAACACACCGAAACTTTAAGCCGCCAATGTGAGAGCTTTAAGCCCTGACAGATTTCATGTGTAGCAGCCTCTCTATAAGATGAAGATTCTAGAGTTCTAGCTGTAATAACGAAAGATTTTGTCTGTATATATCTGATCGACACTAAGATTCACTAACCACAGCCAATGTACCTCACAATTTTGAATCGCGATCGGATGAGGAAGTTGAAACTCGAGCTTGCACATAACTCTAGGTATCCAGATCACACTTAAAAACTATTCTTAAATGAATAAAAATATTTTTTTATGCCTTCAGAAGTAACTAAGCAAATATTTTTGTAAAAAAGTACACGATTTTGAGAAAGTTATTTTAGAACTTTTCTAGAAATTTTTAACTGATTTTTTTAAATTCGAAAATAATTAAGACAAATTATAGTTGATTGGGTTGAATCAAGCAACTCCAGAAGTACTCCAGGGCTCTTGAAGATGAGCTTTTTTAAATTTTGAATCCCGTTCAAGTAATTCATTAGCTAGTATAACCCTCAAACTATTAGAACTCGAACCCATCATTCTCGCTGGTCATGAAGCTCGCGCCGCTTGGGCTCCCGTTATCCAACTGTCAAAAATAACCGGATAGGCAGCCTACTGTCAATTATCTGCAGTTTTTCTGCGATTATAATCTGCCAACGTAAAACAATTCTCAAGCCCGTTAGGAAAAGTAACAGCCTACGATTTGAGGATTCGAGTCTCATTTTAAATAATTATGAGAAACCACAGTAAGCTGATGACCAAATCTCGAGTTTCATAGAGGGAGGATCTTTGGTTCGAATTTTGATTCCACCAAATTTTGTCGAGAAGAAATACGAATAGTACATCTTTTTAGAATTTATTTGAGAATGAAAGCTTTCAAATGACGGGGTGCGGAACAGAGTGAGATGCAATTTTAGGTATCGTTCTCAGCACGAGGTTCGTCACCGATAATCTGTTGTGTGGCGGTAGAGAGATTTTCAATTCAAATAAACCCAATTTGATTTTATTTTGTTACTAATGTGGTCTTTAGAAGCAACACGAAGGCTGTTTGCGAAGACAACGTAATTTTGAAACACGATCAAGTGACAAGGTTGGCACACCACTCTCCTATTTTCTACACCATTTCAAAGAGAGAACTTTGAGTACCTACAAATTTAACGCTCATACCAGCTAAAAACCAGTTTTTAGTGGCATCAGAAAACAAACCCAAAAACCAATATACTTTTTTCTTAAAAAAAAAAATATTGTAATTTGTCATTAATGCTGTTGGCAATAATTCTTAAATTCTTTTTCTTTTTGAATTCTTAAAAAATTAATTAATTAACCTATTGCATTATTTTAGTACTTACAAAATAGGCAGCATTATTTTATACAAGAAGTAAGCATTTGTGAATATTTTTCCCCTTAAATATTTCGAAGAGAAAGATATGAAACTTCACTACGGTAAGTGGTATATTAAGAAAGAAGTTTGAATTATAAAACATCATTATATAAAACTATATTTAATATTTTTTTCTAAAACTATATTCTTTTTTGTGTATATAGAGAGAATATATTACTATCCACCGATTTAGATTCTTATTTGCACAGCGACAGCAATGCTAATGTTCGTGCTGTATATTTTATTCCACTTGTCCCATTGTAAATGACAGTTTCATTGGATTCCTAGCTTTAAAAAATTGGAAAAATTACCTTTCTATTTTAAAGACAAAATATCAAACACCTCACTAAAAATAAAATAAAATTGGGTTTATGTTTTGAAATTTAAAAAAATATTTGCATGGATTTCAGTTAGATTTTCCTGTAAGATAATATAATTCTGAATGTTGTATTTTTACTTTACAAAGCCGTTAAGATATTTCAATGGAAAATAATTAAATGTGTGTTAAAACGCATCATGAAATTTGCTCCGATATTTTATTATGTTTAATTTTTTGGGATTTTTAAAATTCTGTTAAACCGATACTCTCTAGAGTAAATTTTTATTTACGATATTAGATCCAATTTTGAGCAAAATTTATATAGCATTATATTGATTGTAGAACTGGGTATTATTCACATTTAAGAAATCTTCAACAATTATTTCAAGCTTTTTACTTAATTGAAATGAAATTTTCATTAAATTGTCAATTTATTTTTTCAATAGTTTTTAAACATTTATTTATAAAAAAGTATTTAGAATCTTAAAATTAAGCTAGCTTCTCTTTTTAATTTGACTCTATAGAAGGTAGTAACATATCATCATACAAACATCAAAACATATTTTTCATAAAAGTAAGATTTTATCTAATTTTTTCTGGAAAATTGTATTTTTGTAAAGAATCTTTGAAACGTTTTAATGCGAAAACGCATTACTATAAAATTTAACACATTTTGGGGGGAAATATTTAGAAGCCCTTTTATGAAATTTGTTAGTATATATTAGTTAGAAATTTTAAAATATCTGTATCGTTTTTCCGATATCTTTACGAATACTTAGAAAACATGAAAATCCAATTTCTGTTTCCCAATAGGAGTCAATCCTATACTAAGACACAAAATAATAAAGTTGTTTTTATGCTAGAATTTTTGGAAAATGTTTGCTTTTAGAATTTAATTTTTCTGTTTTCATGTGTTTTAGATAACATTTTAAAAGCATACACATAACCTTTAAACAAGATCTTTACAAATGTCAACCATTTATTTCAACGAAAATTTGACTCTGAATGTGCCTGATGCTTCGATTTAAGAAATTTTAAAAATATTACATTTAAAATAAAATTTAAATAAACTTTTTTCAGATAATAGCAAAAACGTATCCCATGTCGAACTGCAGAAAGACGGTGCAACTTCTCTTGGACTTATTGTGAAAGGTAGTCTTTTACTTATGATTAAAAAAAACCTGATAAAAGCATTTAATTTAAAGCACAGGTTAATTTTCAAAGCTCGAGATTATTTTAATATACCAATACATTGAGGGGCATGGTTAAATCAAAAGTAACGTGCATAAAAAAAAAAGCGCGAGAGCCAGAATTAAAGGAATGGACGTGCCTAGTGGTCATGGCTTCGGATTCGTGGCCGGCGGTTTTCGTTCAATCGCGGGTTCGATCCTTAGGCGCTAAAGACCCACCGTGTAGCCGGGGCTGATGCACGTTAAATCTGCCGGGGCTCAAAGAGCTCCCGTTGGCGTGGTGTGGAAGTTAGGAGAGAGTACCACCTCGAGAGTCGTCCATATCATTTGACCGAGGTTCAAAATTACGAGGTCAGTCGCCAATAGCCTTCGCGTTGCTTCTAGAACGACGTTAATAAAAACTAAACTACTATCTTTGGTAAACAGGGCTTACGTGTATATCTATGGCATTAATTCGATTCCCAGCAGAACATTTCGAAAGTTGCGTTAATTATCTTTTTTTTCACTATCCAAATACGCGTTTTTCCAATTAAAATAATCCTACAGTGGAGTAGTGTGGAGCTGTGGCACTTGGCGTTCAAAATTAAGTTCTTAATTCAGAGGATTGCCTTTAGCGTCACTCTTAATATGGTTTCTGCATGTTAGATTAAAATGGCTTTAAAGTTGCACGATATGGAAGTTAGGAAAGGGCTGATTAATTCGGTTGTGTATTCGCAAAACGACACGTGTTTAAAACAGCACTACCCATCTTTTTAAATAGACCGCGGTAGTCTCGAGCAAGAGATTGGTTCCGAGGTCTCTCACTTTAAAGATTGTTCAATAGTCAAGTTAACGCACGTTAATTCTACCGAGAATTAAAGTACTAACATTGGCAAAATGTTGATTCAGGTGTCGACCTCGTCATTTGGCCAAGGTTCAAACTTACGAGATCCATTGCTAAAAACATTGCGTTATTTCTAGGGGCAACATTAATTAGCAACCGATTAACTAATAATTCGTTTTGTAGTTGTGATAAGACTAACAAATTTTTATATTCGTTCCAAATTAATTCTTGATTTATGAAGTATCCCTTGAATACGTTGGTTATGGTCGCTCACTTCATGGTCTATCAGAGAATGTTGTGCGTAGTTGTAAAGAAATTTTAAAGTTATTTGCATGCTATTTATCTATATAATTTTTAAACTAAAATCAAAATATTTTAATGTTTATGAAAATGTTTCATACTTTAGATTTAAATTTTCATTCAAAGGGGTGAATTTTTTTTTTTTTTTATAAAAAACCCTTTAAGATTTATTATACGATTTTAAGTTCTTTAAGATGTAGTCTAAAACGATTTTTAAGTTTGTTGGCTTAAAACTTTAAGATATCGTTTAAAGATTAATAATATCATATGTAAAACGTCGAACTTAATGCTTATTGACATTTAATATTTAGAACACGTAACATGATCAAATCGTCATTTTCTGTTTTGAATTACTTTATTTGATTTCATATATTCTATCATTTTGAAAAGGTGGTACAAAATATGGTCTGAGGCCCATTATCAAGACTGTCAAAAGGGGAAGTACTGCCTACAGGTAAGAATTACTCAATATACAAATATTTCAATAAATATTTTCTTAAGTCGTCAAGTTAAAAATACTCTAAGAAATCTTAAACGAAGAATCCAAAACTTAGTTTCATTTCATTAAAAATATTAGAACTAGTGGATATGCTCGCGAGCTAATAGCCATCGTTGTTTCTGTCGAATTGTGGGTTCGAATCCTGATATCATTAAAAACCTGACGTGTGGTGGGGCTGATGTTCGCTAATGTTGGGGCTCTGATGGTGTAGTCGAGATTCCAAGACTTCTCTTTGGAATGGTGTGGGAGTTTGATGATGGAAGTGCCAGCTCAGGTGTCATCTTCGTCACTGGACCGAAATTCAAAATTACGAGGTTCTTCAGCAACAGCCCTCGTGTTGCTCCTCAGTGTAACGTTAGTAAACAATCGCATGATTAAAAATGTAAACAACCTTAAGTAACACGCTGCTCACATAGCAGTGCAATGTATTAACAACATAAAACAGTGTTTCAAAGTAGAGATAAGATTACGAGTTACATGCCAGATGGTATCAGGGTCTATATTCGATTTAACCAGTATCTAGGGTCTTGGTACACCTGTGATTAACACCCGTGTATTGACCGGGTGTGAAAGAATAGTCCCATTGTAACTCATACACGTCGTAAGAGGCGACTGAAATGGGTACCCAGTGTCTGGTGGTGTAGCTGGGGACCCTGCCCCTGGGGATTATATCAGGGGACCTCAGAGACTTGCCTTCCTTAGGTAAGTACGGACATCATGACCCAGAGGTATTCTAATGATCTTTTTCTTCCCTATGGGGTTTACTGTCTTTGGTAAACATGGGTGCTTCGTCCCAGGAATACCCTAGAAATCCTTCTCTATTTTCGACCATACTTTTTTTCAAGTATTTTTTAATAATTTCAATCTTTTTCAATTTTTTTCTCATTCGTATAAATCATAGCTTTATACTTTACTAGTTTTATACTCCCTTTGTTTGGCGCTTACATCTGGTTTTCGTGCCATTAAAATACTATCACTCACTCATTCAAACGTCTAGATCATAGTTCATCTTGTTTGGGGCAGCATGGCCACATCTGACTTTTGCGCCATAAAACTCCACCATCACACCTCACACCAGTGATTAAAGGCTGATCGACCTTGTCTGCTAAAGACCCGCCATGTAGCCGGGGCTGATGCACGTTAAATCTGTTCGGGGCCCAAAGTCCTCCCGTTGGCGTGAATGTTAGGAGAGGGGCGTGCCAGCTCAGGTGTCGTCCTCGTCACTTGACCGTGGTTCAAAATTACGAGGTCAATCGCCAATAGCCCTCGTGTTGCTTCTAGTGCGACGTTAATAAAAAACTAAACTAAAGGCAGACCGAGACTTCATGGTTAATGTCGAGTCGCAACCACGACTTGATCCCATGGGATGAGGTTCAGATTCCACTGGAGATTCGTCGCATGAAATGAAAGGGGTTGCTGTACAATGAAGGGAACTAGCCCCCAAAGTGTGATGTGGCTATTAGGAGAGTGACACGGTAACTCAGGAGCTACATCACTTGACTGAGACTCAAAATTACTTGATATGAGCGTGAGTTTTGGGGCTGTTGATGTTCAAGTCGAGCAGTGAGTTCGAGTCTAGATTTCACCAAAGATCAGTCATGCTGAAAAATAGGGGTGCTGCTCGTTAAATAAATTTTAACGATGGATTGCTTATTAATGTTGTTCTATGAAACAACACAAAGGCATCTGATAAAGGAACTCATAATTTTGAACCACGGTGAAATGACGAGGAAGACCTCGAGATGACACCCCTTTCTTCTAAATGCCACACTACATTTTACACATCAAATAGAACAGTCTCGAAATTCTCTCGCTGTGTAATGTAAAAGTTAGGTAAAAGAGGTACTAGATGGAGTATAGTTCACATCATTTATGGAAATGCTATTTTAAACCATAAGCCAAAATTTTTGGCCTACCTCTCCTTTCTCGAAAAAAGGTTAGTTCTTGAAATCAATGTAATGAGTTTTAAGATCTTAAATATATTTGAAAATGCTTCCGGAAATCACGAAAAGAAAGTAGTCATGTGGAAACATTTTTCTTTTCACACTTCCAAATGCATTTCATTCCAGCAATTAAAAAGCAATCTTGTTTTGAGTAGGAATCTCCATAGATTTAACATTACTCTCACTCAGTCATGGGTTCGATCCTTGGCCGGACCCGTATGGTGACCGGGAATGACAGAATAGTCCCAATGTAACCCATGCATGTCGAAAGAGGCAACTAAAATGGGTACCCAGCCTCTGGGGGTATAGCCGGGCAGCCTGCCCCTGGGGATTATATCACGGAACCTCAGGGACTTGCCTTCTTCAGATAAGTACGGGCATTATGACTCCGAGCCACCCTAGTGATCTTTTTCTTTCCCATGGGGGTTTACGGTCTTTGGTAATCACGGGTTACGCTCTCCCAGTACACCCTAGCGATCCTTTTCTATTTTCAACCCTCCTTGTCAACCAATTTGTGTCTTTTCTTCAAAAGACAAAAATTGCCAAATCTGGCTCTTGCGGCAATAAACTTTACTTTCTCACTTAACCCTTCTTGTCTATCCATCTTTTTTCATTGTTTTAACGTCTAGATCACAAATTTACCATGTTTGGCGCAGTATGGCCACATCTGGATCTTGCACCAATTAATTTCACGATCATCATCGATCCTTGGTCGCTAAAGACCCACCGTGTAGCCGGGGCTGATGCACGTTAAATCTGTCAGGGCTCAAACTCCTCCCGTTGGTGTGGAAGTTAGGAGAGGGGGGGTGCTAGCTCCGGTGTCGTCCTCGTCACTTGGCCGTGGTTCAAAATTACGAGGTCCGCCGCGAATAGCCCTCGTGTTGCTTCTAGGGCGACGTTAATAAAAAAAAAGCTAAACTAAAACCTTTATGACTGATTTTTTTTTTAATTCTTTTACCTTTTCCTTTTTTTTAAAACTGAAATCAAATTTTATTTTTTTTACGAAAAAAGTTAGAGAACTTATTTTAATAAAATATATACATAAGAAAAATTATACTTTATTTTTTAACTATTTATTTTAGGCGGTTAAATTCAATAACATAGTGTCTGATTTCTTTATTGAGCAATATGTGGGTTTTTGTAGAGGAATATGCAAAATGATGCATCGTCATCAAACCCTTCTATTCTCTTCTTGCATGGGCTGTTACAAATAATTTTTTCCCCCTAAAATGTTTTATAAAATAAAATCAAGCTTGTGAAGGATTTCTTTGAATTTTTTTTTCGAAAAATATCCTATTTAGATATCGTAGATAATATTTGAATGTTGGATTTATGGTTTACAAATGATATTTTAGTGCAAATCATTTATCAAAATAGTAAGATAATAGACGCCTTCCACAAATAAAAATAAGCTTATTTTATTTTAAATTTTAACCTCACTTTTTTAAATTAAAAGCAGAAGTTGTCATATTTCACCATTAAGATATTTGAATATACGTTTATGCAAAGAATTGTCTTATGTATAAAAATAATGTACGAGCAATTAAAAATCAATTGATGTAATTACATTTGGAAGTTATGGTAATTATTACTTAACTTTAGGTACCTCTTGAATAAAATTCACTGAATTTACAACTTTAAAAATTGCAGAGTACCTTTAAACTATAACATTCTTTGCACCGAATTTGATTAATTTTAAAATTAATTTTAATAAAATTCAATTTTTTTGAAAAAGTTATGAATCAACTTTTTCATAACTCTTATGCAAATATTGGGCAGTACTTAAAATTTGTATTTTTTAGAAAAAATTACGTTCACTATATAAAAAATGACTCCTTTTCACAGTGGGCAAAATATCAGCACGATGGCTAGAGTAGATTTTGAGGAAATTGTACCTGAATTCTAAAAAACCACGATATGCCATGGCACGTGTGTTAAAAACTTAGAAACTCAATTTTTTAGCATTCCATTTATCAAATTCTCAAAATAATAAATCTACAGAATCAGTGAAGAGCCTTCTATTTTTTAACTATAAAATAAAAAGAATTTTTTTTATGTTCAAACATTTTAGCATCTGTTACCTTAAATATAGGGATTTTATGGTTAAAAAGATTTGTGTATAACGGTAACCGTACAATTGTTACCCGTGTTGTTTGATGTTTCTCTCCAGTTATTGCTTTTCACGATCCACTTGTTAATGGCAGTCAGCTCCGATGATTTTCTAGTTTAAAACTTTTCAAAATTGCACCAGTTTTCATCTTTCTCTGTTTTCTAAGCAGCCCAGAGCTAGAGCAGGAACTTGATCTCGTATTAATTGACGGCTCCCGTATCATTTTTGCACTTTTATACACACTTGACCTATTTTTCAATTGACCGAAATAACTGAACTATATCTAGTTGATGGGTAATTCGACTGTCCGATGTCCCCTGGTCTTTCTACTTCCAAAGACTTCTTTTATAACACAGCGGATACGCGGAAGGATTTAACTTTTTGCCTTCTTATGGGGAATGAATAACTTCACAGTTAAGATTTACTAATTTCTTTTACAGACAAAAATTGGTACTTTTGAAATACTTTTTAGATATTTTTTTCAAAATATATAGCACCCCATCATGCTTTTCTACAATGGGAAAATTTTTAAATAGTTCTTGTTATAAAGTTTAAACAGAAATCTGCCTTGTAATAGTTATGCTAACTTTCGAAAGTTTATTTTCCCTTTTAAAAATTTTATCTTAAATATATTCAAAAAGAAATTTAAGATTCGAAAATATTTAAGTCAAATTTCTCAAAACTTAATTCTTTTTAAACAGAAACAAAGTAACTAAAGGAAATTTTATGTCTGAAAATCAGCATATCTTAGAAGCAGAAAATTTTTAATAAAATTTTATGAAATAAATTGTAAAAATAAGTAGCTGTAAATAAAAAGTGACATAAGCAAAACATTAGGAATGTGATATTTTATTCCCTGAAGTTATAGGAAAATTTAAATTATTAAGGAAGAAGGGAGGAATATTCTCGAAAAAGAGCATATTGTGATTTTATGGATTTAAAGAATTCATAAAAGGAAATGTCAATAATTGAAATGGATTTAAAAAAACCCTGTAAAGCATTCATTTTTGTCACATGATCTATCAAATTTACGTCATTGTCTAGGAAAAATACTCTTCAAACACTTGAGTAGTACCGTAAGATTTAAAAATGCTTGTTATCATACCCGGTCCTGGCTGGTATGTAGTGAATGCCCCGCTCACAGGCAGTAAAATTTAGGGGAGCCAAATTCGGTCGGTATCCTTTAAAATTAAAGTTACCTGTGCAAAGGCACATATATTCAAATATCCTTGCTTACTTTTCCTAACATCAATAAATGTTGTACACATAAAATTTTTCGTGTATTTTGAAGCTGACGCACAAAAAAAAGGAAAAAAAAAAAAAAAATCCCCCCCCCCCCCAAGAAATTGCTTGCTTGTTGCTATCTCTGATAAGAATCTAACAAGAATAAAATTTAATGATTCTCTCGTTTCCTTGATAAGCGCTATCTTCCGTCAACCGCTTATTTTTTCCCTTCACTTGTGCATATTTGTAAAAATTTATAAATCTATTTAGTGTAATACTGAAATATTCTATAAAGTGTGTTTTTTTAATCAAATCTGGAATTATTTAGTAAATAGTCTATTTTTCCCATATGAAATTACGAAAAAAATACTTTGAATTTACCCAAAATCTAAGTAGTTTAGAGTTTTAACTGAAATATTAATATTATGTTCAGGCGAAATGGTTCACTCTTTGAAGTGTTAAAACTAAAGGATATCAATGTTTTTTTTTTTTAGTTCCAGTTCTCATCGATTTATTTATGAAAACGAACATTTTTTAAACAATTTGAATTACAATTATTAAGTTTAGTGCAGTAAAAAACTGTTCAGTTTTTGTGAAGAAATATTGTTGAATTAAAAATACATTTACGCTAAAATCCTATGACTTATCAAAATTAATTCCAATGATGTATTTGTGTAATAAAGAATGCTGCTTTTTTTTAATATAGCCTGGTATAGGTATAGCCTGTCCCCCTGCCCCTTTCGGATAATATTAGGGGACCTCAGGGGCTTGCCTAGATCAGGTAGGTACGGGCATCATGACCTCGAGGCACCCGAGTGATCTCTTTTCTCCATGGAGTTCACTGTCTTTGGTAAAGACGGGTGATGCACCCCCGGAATACCCTAGAAATCCTTCTCTATATTCGTCCCCTTCTTGTCAACCAATTTTTATCTTTTCCAATTTTTTTAAAACGTCTAGACCACAGTTACATCTCTTTGGGCACAGTATAGCTAAATCTGGCTTTTGCCCCAATAAACTTCACTCACACTTAATCACTCTGGGACAAGGCGGAGGGCGGACCCATTGTCATTATCTTGATGGAGATGGGAGATAAATAAATGTGGATAACTGTGTTGTAAGACGCGATTTTCTTTACACACCGTTATCGCTTTATGCTTTCGATAAGGTATTAAAAATTGAAATTCTATACACTAAATTTGTATTGAATTTTCTTAATAAATTAGAGCAAAACGTAGATCCAATCAAATTTCAGTATTATTCTTTAATTTATTTTACTATAATCAATATTGAATTCTTTAAGGATTCTGAGAACACGTAGAAAGGCATATTTTTAGCGATAGGTGAGTAGTATTCTTACATAAATTTAATTAGATGAATTAATTGGATGAAATTAATACAATTGCGCTTCTTATTGTACGATTGGAAACAAGTTTTATTTTGAATGAATGGGATGAACTTTTTGGAAAGAGATAACTTACTAAATGTTAATGTGTTTTTTTGAAAACTAATTATTTTTTCAATATAAATATTTTTAAATATTGAAAACTAAAGTACTTATTCCTTGTGGTGTTATCTGAGAATGATTTGAATTCTTAAGTGTAGAATTATATACTTATTCTTAAGTTATGTTTATAACTTTAAAAGTCTTCGTACATGAATGTTAGAGGATACGACCTTTTCCTTTCAACCACAAAGACCTATTGCTTTATTTTATATACATATTATCAGATACCGAGTAGAAATATTCAGTATAAAGTTGAGTAGTAATGCTCCTGTAGTTGAAAAATTAATATCATTCTTAGTTAATCTAAATTTGATCCACTTAAATGTAGAAACCTACCGTAAGTTTCTAAAATTATGATTTTATTAAGACGGTACTGCGAAAATATTTTTGATAGAGAATTGTTTATCTTCCTATTTCATGGGTGACGCGTCCCCGGGATACCCTAGCGATTTTTCTCTATTTTCGACTCTCCTTGTCAACTAATTTTTGTCTTTTTTTCACTATTTTCACGTCAAGACCACAGTTAAACCTTGTTTGATGTGGCATAGCCACCTATGGCTCTTGTGCCAATAACCTTTACACTCACTCACTCACTCACTCACTCATTCCCTTCCCTTCCCTTCCGATTTCATATTTTTTGAATATACTGACTTTTTAAACTGAATTTTTTTTTTAAATTTGATTTTTTTAAAAATTTCATCTAATGCTGGTAATTGTGTTTTAAAACTAGAGAATTTCACTCGATTAAAAATTTGTTTTTTATTCATATATTTATTTATATATTTATTTTCCATCTGTAAAACGAAACTCACTTTGTTAGCTGTCACACTTTGTTTTATAATCTTGATTTCTGATCGGAGCCAACAAGTCGCAGAAGACATTGGCTACGCATTCTGATTTGTGTGATAATATCCCTTTTCTAACTGTTGATGTTTATTGCTTAGCCAAGTTATCTTTTACTTCCATTAGTCTGTCGACGATCGTCTGAATGATTACTAGACTTGCCTCTTCTTTGTCAATGAAACTATTCCTTTTGCACCTTTTCTCACCTAAATTTTACTCTTATCATAACTTTGATCGTCTTCTATTTCATGCAAACCATAAATAAAGATAACCATTTCTTAGAGATGTATTATATATTTAGAAATATTTCTACGGTGATAGCCTTATCAATTTACATTTTCCTACTGTACTGCATTTTTTAAGGGAATTAGGTAAGTATTGGCATGCACTAACCCTATATATATGAGAAATGTTTACCCGACTAGCATACCAAACGAGCGCTGGTTTCCTATTGGTTGATGTACATTACTATATACTTCTCTATACAGAATTTTACATTTCTGATTAGTTTACTAGTTGATGTCTTAAAATGCAGACGGTTGAAGAGATTGTGATTGATGGTTGCGAAAGGCAGATTTTGAATGCATCTGAGAAAATATCAGTTCTTGTGAACGGGATACGAAAGTTTCTTCCACTGATCTAATCTTTTCTAAGATGCATTCAAAATACGCATAGATTACATATGGTACAAGTAATTGAAATTCAGGATTCTCAAATTTAAGCCACTTCATCTTTTTGCATTTTTATTTTTTGGACATTATTATTTCAACAGTCTGCTTTATGTTCATTCGATCTTTCTTCATGAAATTGAAGACAATAATCACAATAAAACACTTAATGATTATGGTTTAAAGATAACTTAGCTAAGCAATAAACATCAACAGTTGGAAAAGGAATAGTATCGCAAAAATCAGAATGCGTAGCCAATGTCGTCTACGACTTGTTGTCTCCGATCAGAAATTAAGATTATAAAACAAAGTGTGACAGCTAACAAAGTGCATTTCGTTTTACAGATGGAAAATAAATATACCTAAATAAACCTTTTGTAAATGTATAAATAAGTAT
Organism: Nephila pilipes; assembly: GCA_019974015.1. Taxonomy (NCBI): domain Eukaryota; kingdom Metazoa; phylum Arthropoda; class Arachnida; order Araneae; family Nephilidae; genus Nephila; species Nephila pilipes. Next base: position 625,309 of record BMAW01117680.1, on the reverse strand, counting down.
ATGAATAAAAAACAAATTCCTAATCTTTAATTTTAAACACAATTATTAGAAACAAAAATTTGATGAAATGATAAAAAAAACTAATTTTTAAATTATTTTTTTTCGCCTTAAGAAGTCAGTATATTCTATTATATATAGAATAGGAAGAGAAACAATTCTCCATCAAAAATATTTTCACATTACCGTCTTAATAAAATCATAGTTTTAGAAACTTACAGTAGGTTTCTACATTTAAGTAGATCAAATTTAGATTAACTAAGAATATTAATTTTTCAACTATAGTAGCCTTACTACTTAACTATATACTGAATATTTCTGCTTGGTCTCTGATACTATATATATAAAATAAAGTAATAGGTCTTTGTGGTTGAAAGGTAAAGGTCGCATCCTCTGACATTCATGTACGAAGACTTTTAAAGTTATAAACATAACTTAAGAATAAGTATATAATTCTACACTTAAGAATTCAAATCCTTCACAGATAACACCACAGGGACAAATTACTTTAGTTTTCAATAATTAAAAATATTTATATTGAAAAAATAATTAGTTTTCAAAAAACACATTAACATTAAGTAGTAAGTTATCTCTTTCCGAAAAGTTCATCCCATTCATTCAAAATAAAACTTGCATCCAGTCGTACAATAAGAAGCGCAATTGTATTAATTTCATCCAATTAATTCATCTAATTAAATTTATGTAAGAATACCACTCGCCTATCGCTAAAAATATACCTTTCTACGTGTTCTCAGAATCCTTATAGAATTCAGTCTTGCTTTTAGTAAAATAAAGAATAATACTGAAATTTGATTGGATCTACGTTTTGCTCTAATTTATTAAGAAAATTCAATGCAAATTTAATGTATAGAATTTTTTTCAATTTTTAAGACCTTATCGAAAGCATAAAGCGATAACGGTGTGTAAAGAAAATCGCGTCTTACAACACAGTTATCCACATCTTATCTCCCCCTCCATCAAGATAATGTCGAGGTGTCCGCAGCCCCGCCTAGTCCTAGAACCGGCATCCATACAAACTCTATGGGAGCTCCGCGTATACCAAAACCGACATTTTATAACTACTAACGTCCTCAGATTTGTGAAAAGTGGATGAGAAGAGTGAGGTGTGAGCTGGGGCGTAAATCTCGGTTGAAAATCTCGAGGAATATAGGGAAACTAAAAGAATGTATGAATCTCTAGTTGGAGAGAGAGGCTCACCTAAATGTGTAAGTTTTCTTTCTCATGGAGTTAACAATCTTTGTAAACATGGATGATCCCCCCCCCCCATGTGTTACCGTAGTAATCCTTCTTTATTTTCGATCTTTCTTCTTGTCAACTAATTTTTATCTTTTTCATCTTCTTTTCAAATGCCTAGAACATACGTATTTGTTGTAGCATGGCCACATTTGGCTCATGCTACAACATGGCTCATGCCATTGAACTCCATCGTCAGTCATCACCGATGTATCGTATCAGAAAGTAGTGTCTGGGTCCCAATCTTATTTCCACCAAAGAGTATAGCTCGGAATATTGGGTGCTATTGTATATTTAATGTGGCCGCGGTAGCCAACTGGTCATGGCTTCGGACTCGTGGCCGGCGGATTTCGTTGAGTCGTGGGTTCGAACCTTGGCCACTAAGACCAGCCGTGTAGCCAGGGCTAATGCCCGTTAATTCTTTCGGGGGCCACCCGTTGGCGTGGTGTGGAAGCTAGGAGAAGGAGTGACAGCTCAGATGTCATCCTCGTCATTGGACCGAGGTTCAAAATTACGAGGTCCGTCGCCAATAGCCCTCGTGTTGCTTCTAGTGCTTAATAAAACCAATACGAAATCAAATTGTATGTTTTATTGAACAGAGCCTTATACTTCTAGAAGGGAATCTGTTCAAGTGTCATTCGCGTCATTTGATCTTGGCTCAAAGTAACGAAATTTATGACAAATTTCCTTTGTGTAGTGTGACATTAATTTTACGCGAACCAATGAATTAGAAAGTTTATTGAATTCTGGAACCGTATAAGATAAATTAATGTCGATGTCTTTCATTAATTTTAATTTTTCTGTTTGCAGGCACTTTATATTCATAAAAATTCTTGATCTCATATGCGTGTATTAAGAGTGAAAATTTGTCCAACACGGATGATAACTGCTGTTGACGCTTTATTCACAAATCTTCCGGATGATACACAAGTAGTAGATCTTGGATAGTGTGCCGGCACAAACAGAAAATACAACACATGTTTAAATTTGCGACGCAGATACAGGAACAAAAACAGCCCTTTTAATAACAATCCCAGTTGTATAAGAAATGTTCAACTCAAACTACTTATTATTTCACACTACGGACAAATATCCGCAGTAATACTCTGTTTTCGAAGATCGATACCAGCCACTTCAGAAATTCACTGGCTACACTCCCATCAGTATCATCGGCAGTCTGCTTGTCCAAATGCCCACTACTAACCAATCGATCTCTCAAGCAGACTCCAAAGATAGATTGCTCTGTCTCAGATTTTCGGTGAATTTATACTTGTTCCGGCTAGGTGTGACGTCAGAAGAAAAAATCAGTTAAAGTCTGTTTTTTCTTCCCAGTCGAGTTTTCGCCCAGATTCCAACGCTTTCAGGAACCTTCATTTTGTCGCCAAGTCGCCAAAACAATGCCAAGTTTAAGGAGGCATTGCTTAAACTTTCTTTGGCTGACAAACGAAATTTTTTTAAATTTCTCTTTTCCTTCATAAGAAAACTCTTGTAGGGAAGCGTCATCTCAGGTTCTCGTAATAATATTTTTTTCAAAAAAAAAAAAAAAAAAAAAAAAAGGATCATACTGATTTTTATTTGAATTATAAGTAAAAAATGTGAAATTATTATTCAAAAAAGGTTTTGAAATATCTAAACATCAGACAATATCACGATTTTTGACAGATTTTTAGCTTTCCATGAAGGCTTGTCAAAATAAATATTCAATATTAAGATTTTAGACTTATTTGTTTACCTTAATAAAAATCACTAACGATTTTAATAGAAATCTGATTCCACAGAAGTCACTGCGTGTCCAATCAAGATGTGATAGTGTCCATCTCCGGCAAAGACACAAAAGGAATGAATACAAGGGATGTCAAGCGAATTCTCAAGGAGACAGAGTCTCTTATAGAATTGAAGCTGGAATATGAAATTCAAGAAATATGTGAGTAATTCAAGGGGAAATCCGTCAAAATATACTTTATTTTAATTGAAAAATTCATCAGAACCTCCAAACTTGACTTGACAATGGTAGCCAAGTGGTTACAGTCACGTCCTAGTAATAGGGGTTGTTTTCGTTGAGTCGTGGGTGCATCAAATTATATCGTACCTCAGTCTTACGTGGCGTGGAAGATTGGAGTGTCAGGACCTGAATGCCGTTACTGTAATATGCCCCGTACATTGTTCATATTTTGATTGACCGTCCGACATTTCATAATCATCATCCCACCTTTTAAAATTCATTTGTTTTAAGTTTGTCTAAACTGATAGAGGGGGAACTGCATACTGCAATTTGCTTGCTTTTTATAAATAAAAATGGTTTTATATCATTTAAGATTTTAACCCTAACAAATGACATTTTTAATATCACAATATTTAATTACTAATTTTATCTTGATGTGCTGAAAACGCTATCATAATTTAAACAAATGTTTGATTCTCTTAGCTAGATTTGGCTTTTGTGACATAACTCCTATTCTCACTCACTTGCAGAAGAAGGTATTAGCTATGTTATCGGAGTCACGTGTCTCTTAATGAAAATGACTAGGTCTCTCTCATTAGGCTATTCTCTTGCTGCGGAATTAGCCTAATGAGAGAAATTTAGATTATTTATTCCCTAGAAATAAATTCAAAATAAATCAAATGAAACCAAACATCGCTGAAAGGAGGAAGCAGGAGGTGATGAATGTTTTATTCAGGTTTCAGTAAATTTGGAATTTATCGTCCGGAACGAATGTCCTTGACACTGAAAAAAGAATTCGACTCCTATGGATTTGTGCTGAGGAAGAACTGTCTAACGCATGCCCAAAGCTCTGGATATCCAGTCTTCAGTAACATCAAAAAAGGGGGCCCGGCAGACAGGTAAGTTATGTCATTTTCATCTATTATAGGATTGAAAAATCTGCAATATAACCTTTATCCGATAATTGTTGCCAATTTGTTGTTTAAAAGTTGCGTGAATTTACAATAATTTATTTAGATGTTATATATTCGTGTATTTTTCTAAGAGGGTTCATATTTATGAAGGACTTTGAAATTTAATTGTCAAAAGACCAGAATCGAAGAATTAAATTTCTTACAATTTGTCTGAGAAATTAATTTATTCTTGCCGCCTCTCTATTTATCAATTATGTTTTTGTAAATTAATCCTAAATTCTGAGAGTTTAATATTCCATTAATTATAATTTCAGCTTATTTTTGTGTTCTACGTTGATTGCATTGCTGCATGTGAATGAATATTTGATAAAATACGGGCCGTATGAGAATTTCTTTATTGTAACTGCCGATTCTATTTGAAAAAATGTATTTAATAACTATCGGTGGCACTTGTCAATTGGTAATATTACATTTATCATTAGAATTATGTTCATATATTCATCACTGTTCATTCATTATTAAAATATTTAATATATTTTTATTAATTTTATTTAATTAATTTAATTCTTAATTAAGTGTATTATTAATAATTATAAGAATATCTAATGTTTGGTTAAACCATCCATTTTTAGAACCATTATCTTAAAATAAATTTTAAGAATTAATCCGTAGGGAAATGAGTCTCATCGTTCATTAAAAAGATCCATTCAAATTTGCGAATGGTTCATCTATAATATTTACTAAGGCGTTTCATCATTCGTTCAACTCAACAGAACATTAAGGCAACATAAAGCTACAATCGCTCACTCACTCACTCACTCAGACAACAATACATTGGTAAAAGATTGTCACCTAACTCCAAAGATGTCAGATGGTAGATCAGTAATTGTATCATTTCAAGAAACTAACAATTTATTAATATTAAATATCGTGAGCTCATGGCCATTGTTTCCATCGAGTCGAGTCCTGATGCTATGAAAGATCCATCCTCACGTTGGGATGGTGAACAAGTTTGGAGAGACGCCAGGTCGGGTATCGTTCCAGTCAGTTGAGTGAAGCCCGTCATCAATCGCCTTCGCGTTGCTTTTTAGTGAGACGTTAATGAAATAATTGCGTTTAACGCTGACTCTATTCGTCATTGTTCGTGCACAATTATAACCATTCGCCCTTCAGGTGCTTGTCTTTTAGGTAAGTACGGGAATCATGATATTGAGGTAGCCTAATGATCTTTTTCTATGACATGGGGCTTATAATGTCTTTGGTAAAATTGGATAACGTGTCATCAAGACATTCTAGCGATGCTTCTCTATTTTCGACCCTCTTTCTTGACAAACGATTTTTATTTCTCTTCCATCTACTTTACAGCTTAAAAAACGTTTGGAGCAGCGTAACCAGATTTAGCTCTTGCGCCATAAATTCTGTCACTCTTCCACAATCATTCGCCTCAAAAATTTGCTTCAAAATTAATCCGTTTTTATCATTCACTGAAAGGACTCATTCATTTATGAACAGTTTATCTGTAGTAATTTTAAGGTGTTTAGGTATTCGTTCATCTCAATGGAACATTAAATGCTGTGTTATGTCCATTGAAGAACAATACTCGAGCAAAAATATTTCTATTTTCGTGTGAAGATCATTAATAATACATTGGCTTAATTAGTAAATATATCATTCCGGCAAAGATGTGATTCAATCAAGGAACGAATCGAAAACTAATTTCATCGTTCAGCAGTGATCTGTTCACTTATGAACGTCTCATTTCTAGTATTATTTGAGGATTACAAAAATGCTGCTAAAAATTGTTAACATAGCTTTTACAACCTCGATAATGAGAATAATGATATTAAAATACGTAGAATGTTATGCATCTAACTCGCATAAAACGTTCTTTTCATTCCCTAGGAAAAAAATTTTAAGGGCTGGAGATCGTCTGATACAAATCGACGGCCAAAATATAGAGTGGCTTTCATTACTAGAAGTAGCCGATATTTTGAATAAGAAAGACGAGGCTACATTTCTCGTGGAATATAACGTTGCCATTGTTGGTGAGCATGACGTTTTCCCACATATTCTTTAATGCAAATTGTTCATACGCATAAAAAAAAATATTTTTTTCGGCTCAAAATTTGTACCATTTCTTATTATTCGATCGAACTGAAATGCTGCGCACACATATAACTCCAATGACAATTCCATGCTGTCGTATGTTCAAGCAGTGACAGACTTGATGGAGGGTTCGCAAGCACTCGGGACCCGTGTGGTGACCGGGAATAACAGAATAGTCCCACTGTAGCTCATGCATGTCATGAGAGGTGACTAAAATGGTACCCAGCGTCTGGGGGTATAGCCGGGCACCCTGCTCCTTAGGATTATATCAGGGGACCTCAGACTTGCCTTCTTTAGGTAAGTACGGGCATCATGACCTAGAGGTACCCTAGGGATCTTTTTCTTTCCTATGTTTATTTCTGTCTTTGGTAAACACGGGTTACTCTCTCTCGCGATACCCTAGCTATCTTCTCTATTTTCGACCCTCCTTCTTTGTCAATCAATTTTTGTCTTTTCTTCAATTTCTTCTCGTCTAGACCACAGTTAAATCTTGTTTGGCGCAGCATAGCCACATCTGGCTCTTGTGCCAATAAACTTTACATTCACTCACTCAGTCGGACATGCAACCGAAAAACAGGGGAGTCATTTCATGTATTTACGAATACTGTCGTGTAGCGGGGTTGCTTCACGTTTAATGTCTTTGGGCTCAAAGTACTCATGTTGACACCAAGGAAAGTTGGGTGTTAGCTCAAGTCTTTCTTGTCACTTCATGGTGATTCAATATTGCAAGGTCCGTCTTCAGTATACCCTTAATGTTGCTTCAAATACGACGTTAAAAACAATAATTGGGCCTACTTTGAATGATTTCAAGGGTTCTGTGAATTTGAATTAGTAAAAAAAATCAAATCATTGCTTTTATTTCTTTGGCACACAACAAATTAATCTTATATTTCTCTTATAAATATGTCTAGCTATTACTGTCATTTTATTTAGCTCCAAAGGATATAAATTATGTAATTTTGGTATCCATTACATATATTGAAATTCTGAAAAAATTCTTACTTTCATCAGTATTTCTAGAAAAGTATGTCAAAGAGATCCTCCAATGTAGAATCGCAAGGTTTTCGAATGAGATCGTCGGCAAATTATGTGGTAAATCAACAGTAATAATAATGAATTACTTATTCTCATCAGCTCGGTGATTGCTGTTTATAAAAATTGCCTTACTTCACACTATCATGTTTTTAATAAATTTTAACTCGAAATTAAATGTATTTGTAATTAAATATTAGTTACATAGCCCAAATACATTTATTGCTATGTTTATTTAAGTTAATTATACTTCGTTACAACTAGTTTCTTTTATTTATTTTATTTTCAATCAACTTTGTTTTAAAACATATTCCAAAAAAAAAAAAGAGGTGAAATGTTTTAAATCGCAAAATCATCAATTCTCGAAACTTTTTTTTAGCTTTAAACAAAGTATTGGAGGAGATAACGAAAACTGGTTTTATCAATTTTATGAAATTAGATGTAACGCCACCTCAAAGTATGTTCGTGAGCACAGATAGACAAAGAAGGCGTTGTCTACAACCCCTTGTCACATTCACAGTTAATTTTAATGGTTGTAAAAGATAAAAATCAAGGCATCATTTCACTTTGAAATTCTTGTTTGTATGATTTATGTAATATAACTGATGTATTCGACATTAAAACTCAACATATTGAAGAAATTTACAGGGTTGCTACATATCGAAATGAATAGAGCGAAAGAGTTATAGAATGAAACAAAGCGTGTAATTAATTTAAGCTCTAGTTTTCCCGTGTATATTTTATTACTCTTTTTCGTTTCTAATTGTGTCTCAGTATTCGAAATTCTACTTAGCATAATTCATACTGTGTGTCAGTTGCGATTTATGTACAAAACTATTCTCAAAAATAAGCTTTTATTTATTGAAGAAAAATTTCTCTAAACACTGTTTGGGAACAGAAAAATTTTAAAATGCTCATTTAATTATTATTAATTATATTTGTTTGAAAAAAAATCGTTTGCTACTTTATAATAACCATTTTTGTAACCATAACGACTGCTCTTCCGCTCTTCATTGCTCTGCTCTTGAGCCATATCTCAGTTGTAGATATCAAGTAATGAAAACTGACTCAAATCGAAGACACGTAACCAAAATACAATATAAATAGTCATTGATGGACAGTTAAAGTCTCTCTTTCTCGAATCTTAAATTAGCTTATCAATTAATAAATTCTTAGCTTTCGATTCGCGCTCGTATATTTCAATTATTCTTCCTACAAATAGCTAATTCTTATCTTAATACTTTAAATAGAATCCTTTTAATCTTAAAAATGGACTTTTAATCCCAATTACAAATCTGTCTGCAAGTCGTTATCCTTCAACTCCCTTCATTTTCCTTTCGATCTATTTCATTTATATATCATTATCTCTAAATCACTTACTTCTATCTTCATCAAATTTATCTAATAATTCATTTTGGTTGAGAAAAAATTATAATTATATGCAATTTACTATATAGACCCCGAGATTCGTGAAGAGAAAATCGCGAACAGCCCAACGTCACAACTGTAATACGGTAAAAAAATTGTTCAATTTGTAATTACACAGTTCTGATATTGTTTAATGGAATTTTGCATAATTTTTTAGATTCAGTATCTCACAGTAGTCAATTTTAGCTTTAGTTGTGATATCGCTTTAGTTATATCGTCAAATTGATTTAGTTATTGAAAAGTCCTTGGAAGTGGTATAGGTTTAGTGCAACTCCTGCGACAATTGGAAATATTTATATGGGGGCCTTATCACAGGGGGCGTATTTTAGTACTTGTAACAACATTTTGCTCCAATAACAATATACCAGGACATATTGAATTTCAATAAACTGTGTTTTAATCTTACAGTGCATTAGAAACTTTTTGCGACAACCGCATTCAATAGTATATGGTAAATAAGAACCCAATTTCAGCCACATCCTTAATATCGACTTGAAAGTTGTATATGCATATTAAGTCTTCATTCTGTCTACAAAAATTTGATTCCATCTTGAAATAAAGAATTAAAGCATAACATTTAATTTTTTTAGAGGACTCGTGTATAAAAAGAGGGCAGAGTACTTGTTTAGAAATTAATTGTCCGGATACAGATCTAGGAGTGGTTCTTGACTTCTCTGGATCAAAGATAAGTATTGAAAATATTCGTAAAGGGAGTCTAGCAGAAAGGTGAGTTTTTTCCCCCGTCAGATAGCTTACAATTGTTTCCAAGTAAAAAAAAAACCAGCAATTTTTAAATTATTCGCTTGAATCAAAGTTGATAAATTCAACAACAATAAAAAAGTACAGTTTCCGAAATATAATCCAAGTGAATAATTATCGTTCTTCCTAATAAAGCTTTTCGGCGTTCATTGCCCCTCTTCAGAATTTTTTTTCCTTTAGATATTTTTAATGAAATCTTCCTGGTAACTTTCACTAGTTTACAATTATAATTTTTTTAATGAGGTAAATTCGTTATAATCGGAACTTTTCTTTATATGCAAACTTTAATTGGAATTTGATTATTTATTGATATTTAAGATACTATATAACACATTTTTTCGTTCAACTTGTTTATATTTATTGGACACTACTCTACTTTCATTAAACAAGATTGTTTAATATAATGTGTCGATGATTACGCGTTATTCAGTATTGTTTCTTTATAAATTATCTTTAACATTTAATGAAATGTTGTTTAAATTTCGTTTTTAGAAAATAAAACAAATAATGAATAGAAACAGGAAAGTTGGATGTCAAGTGATTACTTTTTTTTAATGAAATGTTGTTTAAATTTCATTTTTAGAAAATAAAACAAATGATGAATAGAAACAGGAAAGTTGGAAGTCAGGTCATTACTTTTTTTTCCACACCGATGCATCGGCCGACAGTAAAAATTGTTTCTAGCGAAGAAATATTCTTTTACCCATTGTGCTCTAAAAGTGGTATTTAAAAAGTCGAAGCGATGGAAATTTCAACAATCGAAGCTGAATTGTATTTCTCGTAAATTTAATCAGCCTAGTTAATATTTTTTTAAGATAATCTTCTGCATAATTTAATCTTTAATTGTTGATATGGGGATCAAACTTATTTTAAATGCTTCAGGTACTCACAGATTAATAATTCTGATACGGGAGTGTGCATAGGAATTTTAATGATCAATCATTGAGTGTATCGGATATTAATGGTTAATTTTTTTTACAAACCCATGTGAGTGCCCAGTGTGAATATAATAAAATGAAGTTATCGTAATATTGACTAACAGGTTATTATCTTTTAGAAAATATATCGTGAAAGACTTTTCTTCTTACTTTATGATCTATGAATCGGAAATGCTCTCGCATTGTCACCAATCGGTGTTGTCATGCCCTTTCCGGGTACTTGGAAATGGTGGCTGAATAGCCGTTTTAGAATGAGAAGGTTTCCTTGGTCTATTTAGCGAATAGCCCTCGTGTTTCTGCCAAGTGTGACGTTAAGAATTCTCACTTAGTTAAGAAGTGGCCACGGTAGCCTAGTGGTTAAGGCATCGGACTCGAGGCCGAAGGTTTTCATTGCGTCGTGGGTTCGATCTTTGATGCAATTAAAGACCCCGTGTAGCCGGGGCTGATGCACGTTAAATCTGTCGGGATCCAAACTCCTCCCGATGGCATGGTGTAAGAGTTAGGAGGGGGTTCCAGCTCAGGTATCGTCCTCATCACTTGACCGAGGCTCAAAATTACGAGGTCCGTCGCCAATAGCCCTCGTGTTGCTTTTAGTGTGACGTTCATAAAACCAAACCATTCAGTCGAGAATGAACAACTTAAACTAAACTTGATTCGAATCCTTAATTTATTCCTGTAACTGTAACTTATCTTTCCTTTATATATATTTTTTTAAATTTTACTTATTTCATGCAGCTCTTTTATATTATTGAACCTGATTTTTTCAAAATAGGGCTTTTTAATGGTAATATTTCATTTTGTATCTTGTTTTATATTCAATAGAGAGAAATATGGTTTTTATAAGGATAAATAAGATTTGAATAAAAACTTCTCACTTTTCCTCATTTAAAATTTAAAAGTGGGTCGCATTTTGAGAGTTTCAAGGCGACCAATAACCAATATTATACCTGTAGTCTGGATTATTAGCTTTTTGGTATAAGGAATTTTTAATTGTAAAACAGAAGATATATCATTTAAGCTTCTCAAAGTGAGCAATATTAACAGATTAAGCGTATTTTTAGATGTGGAGCCCTCCACGTTGGAGACGAAATCTTGGCTATTAATGAGACTGATGCTTCTGTTCTAACTTCTTCAAAGGCAAACATTTTGCTTCACCAGTTCAAGAAAGACCCTGGAAAGCTGATTTTCTTACCAAACGAGGATGAATCAAAATGCAACAGACAAGAAACCTTTGATTGTAATTCATTATTTTGGTCTCAGGAAAAATATTTAACTATTCATTCTCTTCTCTTTCAATATTGGCTAAGTGATCAATTTCTCTTGTTTTCTTTTTATGATTTGTTTCATGAAAACTGTACGATTTCTCAATGTTCACTACATGCTCTGTGTTATGTATATTATACTTAATAAAAGGTATGGCTTTCGAGCATATACTTTAATAACTTATAAGTTAAATACATTCTTAAATAACGCGTTTTATTAAGAGGTTTTGAAAACTGAAATATTAGGAATTGTATACGTAAATTTCTTTTTCATTCTCAGAAAATCCGATAGCGTTGAAACGATTTTTTATAATTTATTTTTGGTTATTTCGCTTGTTAAATAGCTTCGCTCAAATAACCTGCAATAATAGTGGCGAGCACGGTTGTGAAGTTTGGTGGGGATTGATGTTAAAGTCAAACCGCGACCTCGAGTGTCGATTTCGCTAAGGGAAGTGATGGGAAAGGCTACATGTTTAATGGTCTAAATTCCGAGGTATAGAAGTTAGAAATCTCTGAAGTAAATAGTTTTCGTCACTTGACCGTAGATTGAAACTATGAGGTTCCCATCCTCAAATCCATTTCGGGGGTTTACTTTCTCCAGGTGAGTACGGGAATCATAACCCCGAGGCCCAGTAGTCATCTTTTTCTTCCCTATGAGGGATTGCTGTCTTTGGTAAACAAGGGCAATGTTCCCCCGGCATACCCTAGTGATGCTTTTGTAATACAGATGATATTACAAAAGGATTATATACATATTGTAATACAGCTGACAAAAATTTGACTTCTACTCATGGAAAATTTATAAAGTATGTTCAATATACTCGTATATATACAGTGTATTTCGAAACGCATGTGCAAAAAATTAAGGGCTAATCTAAACAAGAAAATTTTCACCTTACAATGCATAGGTAGAAAGCAAGCGGTGAACTGCTAGACAACACTGTAATGGAAAGCATAAAGCATAGTTTTCTTTCACATCGTCATTTCTACTACGGATATCGGAGGCATTGCGGCATGCAATAATCGGGGAAAGGCAGGCATGCATTTTAAGTATGGTCTTGCGAATGGTAGTGCTCTGGTAGCCGAAAGACGGTACAGGCAGCGTTTCTCGAGAAGACACGTATCAGACCAAAAACTGCTCGAGCGATTGCATTGGTACCTGTGTGAAACGGGATTTTTTGTCACCGGCATGCATGGTACAAGGCGTAGCTGGAGCGTGCAGCAGCCACAAGTTGAAGAGGACATTCTGCAAAGAGCGGAAGATCGTCCGGTTATTAGCAGGCGAGAGGTTCCCCCATGCCGTAAGTGTGTCCCACTCGAATGTTTGGCGAGTATCACGGGAAACGAAAGATTACACCCCTACCAAATACGGAAAGTGCAAGCCTTGATACTTGCAGATTATGCACCACGTGTCGAGTTTGAACGTTGGTTTTTGCAACAGCTATCGGCGCAGCTTGATTTTAGTGCACATGTGTTATCCACGGATGAATACACCTTCACTCGTGAAGGCGTTTCGAATATGCTTAACTTTCATGTGTGGGCATCTATCAATCCGTACGACGCATCGCCATGCGTATCAGATGCGTTTTAGCGTAAATATTTGGGTTGGAATTGTGAGACTGTTTGATCGGCCCATACCTTCTGCCATTCCGACTGGACAGCAGGAAAAACTTCATATTTTTACAAGAGGTATTCCCAGAGTTACATCAACCTCTTGCAGAAAATATACAAGTACGTGTGTCGTTTCTTCACGACGGAGCACGAGCCTATTTCTGTTTGGATATGCGGAGCGCTTTAGACGCTGAATACCTAAGGTGATGGATTGTTCGGGGTGGGCCCACACCTTAGCCGGTAAACTTACCCTATATTTAGGGCACTTGCTGGACTTTATCCTGTGGGGCCATTTGAAAAGTCTCGTCTACGAAAACCCCATAAACTCTGACGAGAATCTAGTTGCCAGGATTTCTGTTGCTTCCTGCACCGTCCGAGAAATGCTGGTTGTGTTTGAAAAAATGCACCAATCTCTACATCGCAGATGTAAAACAAGTGGTCGCTCTTTTGAGCAGTTTCTGAAATTTTGCCTACACATGCTGTTAATAAAAAATATTTAGTACCCCCTCTATCAGTTTGATGTTTCGTTCTTTCATGTGACTGTTCTAGCGGTTCACCGCTTTCTCTCCGCCTATACATTGTATGGTGAAAATTGCTTGCTTAGATGTTTTCTATCATCCGTTAAAACTTTCCAATGAGTTTTGAAACATCGTGTATATACATGTATAGAATTAAACCAAATTACTTCTGAAGAGATACAGAAATGAAAATATTAAAAAATGTATTATTTTATAGCTTCAATGTACATTTAATGAAAATTGAAATAAAATATACATTCGTCGCATAAAGAACTTAAAAGAAATACATATCTTTTGAATTTGGATTGCTTTCATATATATAACATGGATTATACTTGACAATAGAGAAAATCCAAACGTCTACAAATAAAACCTATGAATATTTAGTAATAACTGGCGGAATAACTTTCTTTTAATTAAGAGGTGCAAATAAAATTACATTATTGTGCATAAGTTTTTTTTAACGATAGTGAATTTCTAAAGTTGTTGAATGCTTTGCAAGTGCTTGCAGTTCTACATTGCAAAATCATGCAGAAATAACTAAATGTAAGAAATAACATATCTTATATACCAAAATAGAGATAAATAGTTGCTATGAAATTTTATTTTTGATATTTTTTTGATTTTATCTATAATTATTGATTTTCAGGGAGCAAAGAACCCGAAGCATCAAACATCAACAAGCCGTTTCCTTGTTCAACTTCAGAAGATCAAATGGTACCGCCAAGCATCAGCTCTTTAATTTCTTTCGATTGCCAAATGAGTTCAGACCGATCGAATTCTGATAAAAATGAACCTTTAATAACAGAAAAAAATCAGAATTTTTATGACTTTCAAATGGAAAATATTTGTTTACTACGGGAAGTCGTTCAGAATGTTACAAAGTTGCAACATTTTATGAAATTTTTAGACAATAGTAGAACTTACTATCAAACAAGAACTTCGAATGTTGCCGAGATGAAAAATAATCCCGAACAGAATTTCGTTGAAATTGAATTGGGGAAATTAAAGTACCTAAAAGCCTTGTGTACCAAGACGAAAGACTCAGTTCGGTTTACTACCATGCATTTAGTAAAAAACGCTAACATTTCGTGCCGCCATGGTGGAAGTAAGTGTTATAACGGAAATTTATTAAATACGTCTTATTCAAGAAGTGATCTTGAATTCGCATCTGACAAGCATCCAGTTCAAGAATTAGCAGAAAACTTAATCGAATTACATCTCAGGAAGATGATATCGGAGAGTTATTTGAAAATGTTTACTTCAAAACTCTGTAAAATAGACCTAAATTGTCAAGAATGCTATGAAGCTTGCATGCTAGCCATTTTCAAAGCTCAGGAAATATTACTGATTATTTCCCTAGACGATAGAAGTGCAGACGTTTTATTCATGACAAATAATCTTATTCGGGATATATCTACAATGAGAATACCGTGTAAAGAGTGCAGAAAACGAAAGCAATCGACATGTCAAGCTGAACTTGAGACTGAGAGAAACAATGTTTCTTCGTGTCCATCGCATAAGAAATCCGACATATATAAACGTAACTGGGACCCGAGCAAAAGACCTTCATGTTTTCAGATTAATTCTGCTCCTTCAAAAATAATAAATGTACCAGATGAAGGTAGCGCAGAGAATTCAATCAAATTTCAGGAAGACAAATATGTTCATTTGAATACAACTGAGCAAAGCGCATTTTATATTCAAAAACAAATTCGGAGCCCTGAGTTCAATCAAGGTAGTATCACTGGCAGTTTTGTCTCATCATCCTATAGAGTTCCTAATAATTCGCCGGATCCTTCTTCTATCTTACAGCCTGCTTCACCGATTGAAAATGTTCATGACCATGAAGAAAGCGACAGCAGAGAAAATTACAACTACAATGTTCAGAGTAAAATTCACGAGGGAAAGGAGCTGTTGAAAGTTCCGAAACAGAACTGTAAATCAGCTGAAGTAATTTCCGTCAGCAAAGAGGAATTTCAGCATAATATTCAAAAGTATTCAAGTATTCCAAGTCATTTGCATAAAAATTGTCCTTCAACATCTCAAGAACTTCCATGTTGTGCAAATCTACCCGAGAATATCGAACTAAAAGGAAATCAAACAGATAATATGAATATGACACCAAATACTAATCAACCAATTTTTACCATGTCCGATATAGCGAACGTTCAAAATAACATCGAAAGGTTAAGTGACAAGTCCAATTTTTATTCTTTTTCATATCCTAAACAAGCAAATACTTCAAAAATTTTTAAAAGTAAGTAAAAAAATTAAATCACCCACTATATATATCTACTTTTATTGCTAGGAAATAATATAATTAATTTAAGCACATATTTCATTTAAAACATGCGAAATATAAAATTCACGACATGAGTATTAATTCTGTTTGAAATGTTTGGGTTATTCAAAATTTTAAAGAATGAAAATTTATTTAAAATAAAATATTTTGTTAGTTCAACTAAACACTATTACATAAATATCTATAAAGAGAATTTTTTTGGTAGTTTTAGTTCCTGTACCACTGAAAATATTATCAAGTAGCATATCACGTACATTAATGAAAATTTGTATTCAAAACCCTGAAAAATTCATCTATCAATCTGGTTCAGACTATATCGTGTCATAATTAGCATTATTACTAAGAAATTTTCAAAATATTTTAATATATGCCTTGTATGTAAATTTTATTCTGATCAGTAAATTAAGAAGTTCGATTTGTTTTGTGTTAAAATAGAACCTTAAACAGGTTTTGCAAAGGTTAACATCGTTTCACTTTTTAATTATATTCTAAGCATGTTTGCCTTGATGGGAGACCCCACCACCACCTATATTTGTGTAATAAAATTTGCATCTTGCATCACATCTAAGATTGTTACTTTATCCTTCTACATCGTTTTTATCAATCATTATTTTTTTATCCAGTTATTTTAATTCAGTTTAAAAATCCCAATGGGTTTACTGTTTGGTGAACACAAGCGACTCGCCCCCTAAATACCCTAGCAATCTTTTTCTACTTTAGTCTATCATGCCAACCAATATTTTACTTTTCCCCCTGATTTTTCCAAACGTTTATGCTACATTTACACACTGTTTGGCGCGGCATGCCCGTATTTGGCTCTTGTGCTGTTAAACTCCGCCGTCACTCACTCGTTTTATTAAAAAAATTTGTGATTTTCTGACGTAATTCCTTCATTATTTAACTCTACAGTCTAATTAAACAGTTAATAAATTCAAAACTCGAATTGCACACAAAAGTTGGGCAAAATTATTATCTATAAAGAATATATGTAAGGTATCTCTCTCTCAAATCCCTCTTCTGATAATCATAGTTTACGTTTAAATAGTAAAGTCTTAGCTTACCACATCATTCTGATTCAAGCACTGTTCGATTATAGCAGATTCAACTCTCATTGATCTGCTCAGAAGTCACTTTCAACCATTTTCAATACAAACTATTAATTTTAATAATTCACTCCAATCTTCAACATCTATATTTCTTTTTCTTTCGATTCTATTTCACTTATATATCATTATCTTTAATTCCAAAACTCGACTAATTTTTTTATCACGTTTCATTTGATTGTCAAGGAGTTGTAATTGTATGCAATTCGAATTACTAAAAAGTTCTCGAGATTAATGAAGAGAAGATTGTGAACAGCCCAACGTCACAATCTCATAAACATACGTTTAGCGCAGCAAAGCCAAATTCGGTTCTTGTGTATTAATTCATTATTACTCGCTAGAACAGGCTAATTACTTACAATAACTTAACCTCTGTTGTAATTTAGATAATAAATCTTCTGTTATTATATATAGTTTGTTATAAAATAAATTTCATTGTTTATTTATAGTACAATCAAGTATGGTAGAGGTGAAACTAAAAAACGAAGGAAAAGGTTACGGACTTGTGATTGGATTTCCTAGTCCATCTGAAGTAAATGTGCCACGTGTGCCTCGTATCACAGCCGTCAGTGCACAGGGTGCAGCTTTCAAGTAAGGTGCTTCAGTGAATGAATTAACTGATAATAACTTAACTACAAGACATGCTTTACGCTTCGTATACACATTAGAGCATCCCTTGACCTTAATCTCATCGATTTAAATACATTGATACTTAACTAATATTTGTTTGAAATATAAGGTGTACGAATCAAATGTCCCTAATTTGGAGAGGTTACTATACTTAATAGAAAGTTCAAAAGGCATAAGAAATCTGTTAAATTAGATACTCCCAAAGGTTTAATTTAAAATTCAGTGCACTTCCACGCGGACTGTCTCAGTAGCCCCAAGTATATCCAACCGGTAGTCCAGTTCATAGTGGATGTTATCATGGAGCGCTTATCCCAGCTGGGATTTTCTCTCCCATCTGAAAATTTCAAGTCCAACTTTACTTTCTTTCCATGGGCCCAGTGCAATAGTAAAGAGCATCAAAGTTAAAATGCCAATTGCTTTAATTAAAAGAGACAGTTTATCAACCCTAATCCAGATCTATTTTAATAGTTTCTTCGCAAGAAATGAAAAAATTACACTTGAAAAGTATACACTTTAACTGGGATTTACGTTTAGGTTTTAATCTACGGTTGGGGGCGATCAAGTAAAACTGAGACGTCCAGTCAGGAGACAGTAGCTCTGTTCATAAGAGAGACATTTGGGAGCGTTACCTTCCTCTGAGTTTAGCTAAGAACTACAGGGCGTGTTCTAATTTGTTGGGAAGATGAAAAAGACAGAAAATTTTTTTGAGTTTTTCTACGGCTAGGAGAGAGATTGAAACCCGTCAAACTTCCAGCAGCAGGGGATATGGGAGGGATTTCCACAAATGGCGAAGGGAGAGTTTTTAAGGAATTAAGAGTTCTCTCGGCCTGTGAAAGTTGCTGTTAGTGTTATCAGAAATATATAATTTCTTTCGATTTTTTGGAGGGATGAATTTTGAATATTGCCAAGTTTATTGCAAATTTAGTGTCTATTTTTGGGGCGAGTTGTGGTGAAATTAATTGCAGTTCTGAGGTCTTCATTCCTCATAAAGTATCTTGCTCTGCAAATCATTCTAATTATATTTCTTTGAACGACTAGTTTGCTCGTGTGAATTTGAGCTGTCTGCCCCCAGACTGGGCATACATAGGTGATGGTGGGACGCAGAAATAAGGCTAATGGCACACTGTGTTCCCAGGTGGTCACCCTCCCTAATACTGACCACACCCGATGATGCTAAACTTCGTAATCGTACGAGAACTGGTGTTTTCAGTATAGTATTGGTGTAGGCAGTAGCCCAGTTCCAGCTATGTCCGATGTAATATTTCTGCAATCACAGCTGCAATAGCTGCGGTTATTAAGGCACGAAGGTTTTCAACTTCACTGATCATCCTTGAGTAGACTTTGCTTTTGACGTAAAACTCTCCCCCCCCCTTCAGCACTTTTAAAATACAGCGGAGTGACGTCTGGAGATTTTAGTGACGAAGTTGTTAAGTCATCACATCTTTCCCATTGGTAAGGGAAAATTGTATCCAGAATGCTTGAAGATAACGGTTGTAAATGCTGCATTTGTGGTATTCCTCAAATTTGCAACGTATTTAGGTAAATGTTTACCGTCACGTATATTTACCTGTTGCTCGTATGAAATGTCGCTTTATCTGAAAGACTGACGTCAAGAGTACAATTTTTCTCTTGAAGTGACGCCAGTTTTCCGTTCCTCGTCTCACTGAAAGAGTTCGAGCATCATAGGCGAAAAATAAAAATTGTCACCACAATTAAAGAAATAAGCACCGATTTTTGCCCAAAATCACCAAGATATCCCTAATAGATTTTTGATCGATTGTTGGAATTAGGAACATTGGTTTCGGACACCCTGTATATCTCAAACTACTTTTTGTCAGCAAAGTTCTCGTGTTACATTTTCTGCTCCTAAACTGGAGTTGGTCGTGGTAGCCTAGTGTTCATGGTCACGGGCTCGTGGCCGACGTTTTTCGTCGAGTCGTGAATTTGAGCCTTGATGCCACTTAAGACCAATAGCTCTCGTCACCATAGTCCTCGTGTTGCTTGTAGTGCGATGTTAATAAAGCCAAACCAAACCTAAGCTGTGGATTCGATTTTTACGAAAAAAAAATTCAATGACTTAGTTCTGACATTAACCGCATATACTACTAATAACTCAAGTTAATGCTTAATATCTTTCCTTCGAGTTTTTCAGATTTTTTTTTAAGGATATACTTTAATTTCGGCTACGGAAACAATTGCCTTGTCCGTTAAGTGGTGATATTTTAATCCAGTGAGAATACGAGTCCTCATGCACCTAATATCTCTCCTGCAGAGGGAATGACAGAAGTTAGATCTGGCAAGGATCGAAATTCTCCCTTTGGTATGGTGTGGAAGTTAAGAAAGTTGGATGCCAGCTTGAATGTTGTTTCGTAACTTAACTGCAACTAAAAAATTACAAGGCCCATCGGCAATAGTCCTAGTGCTACTTAAAATTGCTACAGTTAAATAACAATCAATATTTTAAAATCTGATGCTACGGAGTGCCTCGATAGCTTAATGGTCATGGTCGCCAAATCATGACCGGCGATGCTTATGTGAGCCACAAGTTCAAGTATTGGTAAATCCAAACACCATCATACTGATTAATAGGTGCTCCACACGTTGACCTGTGGACGCTTTTGCCTATTATTCATGGCTTTGTTTCCGTCGAGTCGAGGGTTCAAGTCCTAATCTCACTAAAGATCTACCTGGAAGTGAGGCCGTTGCACATTAAATATATCAGGTTTCAAATCCTCCCATAGACCTGGTGGAGAAATTTGGAGAAGGTATTGACTCTGATATCATTTTCGTCATTTGATAGTGATTCGAAAGTACGAGGTCAATCGACAATAGTTATCGTGTTTTTTTTTCCTTTATACGACGTTAATAAATCGATCCATTTACACGTGGATCCTCTCAGGGCTTATCTTTTTATAGTAAATATGGGAATCATGATAGGAGGTGAACTCTAATGATGTTTTCCTTAGAGTATTTAATGTATTTTATTATCACGGGTGACATACCCCATGGTACCTTTTAAATTCCTCTCTACGTGTGACTCTTCTTGTCAACCAATTTTTACCTTTTTGCTTACGTCTAGATCACAGGTATACATGATAGGGCTCAGCATGACTAGATTTCTCTAGAGCCAATAATACTTTCTCATTCAACCCCCGAGTTTGTTTTCATATAAAGAAATATAGTTATACGTGGATTCTGGTGTTCAATAGAATCTATTCACATTACGGGATTACTGTGGTGACCGGGAATGACAGAATAATCCCACTGTAGCTCATGCATGTCGTAAGAGGCGACTAAAATGGGTACCCAGCCTCTGGGGGTATAGCCGGGCACCCTGCCCATGGGGATTATATCAGGAGACCTCAGGGACTTGCCTTCTTCAGGTTCGTGCAGGCATCATGACCCCGAGGCGCCTTAGTGATCTTTTCCTTCCCCAAGGGGTTTACTGTCTTTGGTAAACACGGGTGACATAAAATATGACAAAATATGTATGTAAGTCATGTGACGTTGGACTATGCATTGAAATTTTTTAAAAAAAAATAACGTACAGCAAAATAAGATTCACACAAACATTTTTTCTATCTTAATATTCTATATAATGGTACATCATTACACCATGAGATTTATGTAACAAATGTAAATATATTTTGTATTTTCTTAAGATATGATTTTTATGTAAAAGGAATTTTTTCGGGCTTAGATTTTAGAGGAATTTTTTTCGCGAATTAGGCTTAATATCTAAAATCGTCTGGACACAGCGTGACACTCCGCGGTAAGAAGCCGCAGGTCCAGAGAAGCACTTATTTTTTTCTTCCTCCGGTAGCGAAAGGATTAATATAATCGCAGAAAATCGGACCATGGACACTCGGCTCTCGTTGACTACTTCTGAAATCTTCCAACCACGTGTTAAAACTCGCACTGTTCATGCAACTACTGCCGAATTCGTTGTTCGTCCTAGAGTATATTTCTGATAATTTTACACTTTCCGGAAGTAAATATTGGAATACAGAACTCTATTTTTGAAAAGTATTTTCTTCGTGCAGACACCATCGTAATTACGACTTCAGTGGTTATGCTTATGTAGATATAAATCTAAAAGCTGAATAACTCTTTGCAAGGTTGCCAACTAACACTTATGAAAGTTTTGATTGCTTGCATTAAGATTTTCCTTCACTAAAAATGTTTATCTGCTTAAATATCGAATGACTCTTGTATATTCGGCCTATGATGCAGTCCTGTGATGGCTGGCTTAAGAGTGCCTGCTACATTTCACAAGTCAAGTTAAAGTTCTGCTACATTTCACAAGTTAAAAAATTTCACGGTAACATCTTTAATTAGAAACTGTCTTTTTACTTTTATCATATATTTATTTAGAATTGGAACGCTCCTCAAAGGCGACAGAGTTTGGGCAGTAAATGGTCAAAACATCGTTGGATTAACTGTAAGTCAACTGGATCATCTGATAGGAGAAGTTTTTGAAGCCGACCAGGTCTCGCTGACAATTGAATTCGATGTTGTCGAGCGCGATGTGAAATATGGCACTTTTGAGATTTGCATTAACAAGACACCCAAGATCGGACTGGTATTCGATGGTAAAGTGTTTTATTCTTCTATATTTAACATAGTTTAAACTGAAAAATGAGGATTTTTAACCCTTTTTTTTCAAGTTTTATTGTTTCTTCGTCTAGATCATTGAAATCTTCTGTTATCGGGAAATTTCATTTTCAACTGAGTTTAAGAACGTATAGATAATTTTTTCAAGTACTAATTTGCAAATTTAAAAATTAAAGTTGGCAATTTTCTAGATCGATTGAAAAGGTTTGTGTCACTCTTTAAATATTAGATATTTAACAAAACCTAACTTTTCTCAGCTAATTTTTTAAGATCTCATTAAGAAAAGCAAGGACGCATTCGCGGAATGGTTATGGTCCAAGTGTTGTTCCAATCGATTAGCAAATTTGAGTTCTGATTCCACAAAGACCCGACATTTAGCGGGGTTAGATCACGTTATATCTGCCGGTGTTAAAACTCCTTAAATCGATATGGAATTGTGGGGGGTGGAGCTAGTTTTGGAGCGGATTGTTTCCCTCGGAGTCGTGTGTTCGAAATCTTTCTGAAACCAAAATATTTATGTATTTGGAGTCATTGTGTTATAATACTCTCATATTCAAAATTTTATGCACTCCACTCCAATAGTTCAGGAAATATTCAAGGCCAAAGTTATGATCAGAAGTCAGTCTTAATGATAAATAGGTCATTAGTCTTAATTATCGTTCCTCTAATCTTTCATTGGGAAAAAGAATCGCTTATGCAATAAATCGATAATGAACAGCTTGCCTTAGATAGTTTAATACACTGAAGAACCGAAAATAAAGGGCATTACCTTCAACATGACAATTCAGTGGTTGATCGTCTACTTAATGACAGAGTTCAGCAACATCCGTGTAGAGTAGGTAATGTTTCAGAAGAATCAACAAAGCGTCAAATGACAGCAAAAATAAATGTGTGTCTTAGGACATTGCAACGAAATTTGGTGTCGATGGGACATGTCAGAAGAACGGCTCTTTGCTTTTGTTAGCAACACATCTTTACTTACAAATGTAGTGCCTATACGAAAGACAAGCCATCAGTTGCAGCACCTCTGAGAGCTCGTGAACATATCGGTTAGACCTGTATGACAGTATAAGCATTGCCTGTTCAGATGAGTCACGATTCCAGTTGATAAGATTCAAATGTGGCACAGACTTTACGAGGCCATGCATTTAAATTGTCAATAAGGCGCACTATGTAAGCAGTTTGTGGTTCCATAAAGATATGGTCTGTTTTTTCAGGGTATGCGCTGGTTTCTCTAGTTAAATTGAACCATTCATTGATTGGAATTGGTTATATTCAGTTACTTGGAGGCCACATTTGTAGCAATCAATGGACTTCATGTACCCAAACAACGTGGGGAATTTCAATTGTTATCATGCACCCTGTCACCGGCCAAAATCATTTACGATTGGTTTAAGATGCATCCTTGTAGAATTCCAGTGAATGTTTTAATCACCAAAGTCACCAGACACGAAATCTTATCGAACACATTTTGGGACATGATTGAAAGGTCAGATTGTGTACAAAATCCAGCACCTTCGAAACTATCGCAATTATGGGTGGGTGTAGAGGAAACACTGCTAAATATTTTATTTGACTTCCGACGATTTGATGCGTCAATGACCCGTCGAGTTGCGGCACACTAGGCAGGCCGACCCGATTCTCAGGGCAAAAAGAGATCCAACACTATATTAATGGAATCCCATGACTTTGGGTATTTCAGTGTGTTTGGTGCTCTTAATGTTTTCTTTTATAATTTCTGTAACTACTAATCGGTTGCTAACGAAATTAGGAACATAGATTATTTGAAGCATTTTCTACTTGATTATGTAAGCACATTGGGTCCCATTATGAGAAAATCCTTTTTTTGAAATTTGTTAATGAAATTCTTTAGCGTATCAAAATTTAGTTCTGCTTGAGCCGCTTTAACATTGATACCAACTTCGTCCATTTGCGATTATTATTGCGAAAGTTTTTAAGGACGTCTTATTTTTATGACAACAATACTTGATGTTAATTGTGTTGAAAAATGTTCCTTTTTTCCCCCTTTGTTAGAATTCGGAGCGAACTGTCCTTTAGTGGTGAAAGGTGTAGTGAAGGGCAGTGCTGCACATCGATCAGGATTACTCTTTCCTGGAGACGAAATCATCAACACCAATTGCATACGCCAGGAATCTTATGACGTTTTAGGCAGTGCTTACGAAAAAACGGATACCTTTGTCATAACGGTTAAAAGAGACTTTCCTCAAGGTATGACTTGCATCTTATTCCAATGAAAAGATTCAATATGTAAAGTGCTTTTCAGTGTAATCAAAATTCATTTTATTAGTGAATCTCCTTAGAGTTTTACCTTTAGATAAGCGAGAACATCATGACCATGAAGTGCCCTATTGATCCCTTTCTTTCCCATGGGATTTAATGTCTTTGTAAAACATGTCTGAAGCGAATCCTTGATGCCCTAACGACCCTTCTCCATTCGCGACTCTCTGGTTCATCAAGTCTTGCCTTTTATCCCAATTTTTGTTAATATCCAGATCACATGTACATTTTATTTGACACAGCATAGTCGCGTCTTGCTCCCACGCCGTCAAACTATACTGACAGAGATGCTGACAGAGATGATTGGATAAAAGTAAAAGAAAACGACGGAGACTTATATCAAGAAATAATATAGAAATCCTTTGCTGTTTATATCATGTATTATGCAAAATTGTCTTTTTTAATTTTTAAATTTTTTTTTCTTATAACAAAATCTGGTTTTTGATACCCTTTATCATTGTCCTTATTTAAATATTAACTGTATTTAATTTTAAAAAGACCCTTCTATACGCAGTATGTTAGTACTTAAGTCGTGATTAGGGTATTAAATTTGATGTTAAATTTGTTGCATCCTGAAGTACTGTTTCTTGCTTTTCCAAAAGACACTTTGAAAACCCATTGTGATCGCGGTACCCTAGTGGTCCTGGTCTCAGACTCACAACCGGCGTTGTTTTTGTCGAGCTCTGACGCCACTAATGACTCTTCGTATAGCGTGATCGATGCACTTTAAATCTGTAGATGTCCAAATTCCTTCTGTTGGTGTGATGCGGAAGTTTGAAGAGGGGATAGCAACTCATGTTTTCGTCCTCATCACCCGATCGAGGTTCAAAATTACGAGGTCCGTCGCCAATAGCCCTCGTTTTGCTTCTAGTGCGACGTTAATAAAAGTAAACTAAACTAAACTAAATCCAGCAGGTTATATTATGCATAAGGTTACGTGAACAGCTTGGACTTTTTCTTCCCTGCAGAACGACTACGGAGGCCTGGAAAAATTGTTTTTAAGACAATGTGAGAATGTGCCAGGGAGTATGTTGAATAGGCAGGGGTGACCTTGTCGCCTAACTTGGTGATAAATTTTGTCGTTATAGGTCACAAAATCACCAAATTGAGCGACATCTTTTGACGACCCTTGACCATCTAGAGAATTCTTATGACATTCTTTGAAGTATATATATAATATATAAAATATAGCTAACATAGACTACTTATGATATTGCTGTGTTCAGTGATTGTGCGAACTTTGAGTTACTATTTTTTTTCTTCATGTGTGTGTTTATTACTTTCTAAATATAGGGCAAAATATAGTGCATTTGCTAGAGACTCTGATTAAATTTTGGTAACCTGATAATTTATTGTGAGAAAGAGACAATGAACCACATATCAATATACTAATACGCGGTGCATTTGATTTCTCTTTTTCAATTTCAGTATTTTTTTAATATCGCCAATCCAGATTCATTTAAAGTTTTGAATATTAAAATTGTACTTTTCTTCCTTTTGTTTACTATTTGGTCTGTTTTCGTCAACAATTTTTCTTTGTATCCATACTAAAAAAATTTTAAAAATGAACTTTTTTTTAAAAATGTACGCTTATGCTAAATTGATATCGATAAAATGACACCAAATAGTGAGATTCCATGAATCCATGCGAGATTCTGTGCCGAATGCGTTAAGTCTGCCGTAGTCAGACTGGTTGCTGCATGCTAAGTGGACTATGGATTTGCTACCCTTATTCTGGGTGGTACAAGGGTATGGAGCGATCACATATTTGGTCTTCAGAACTATATAGTGACTGAAATTTCGCGGAACATTACCAGTAGCCTTTATATAGTTCTGGGATACTTAATATACATGCTTGAGGGAGAAAACAATCGAATTTTAAGCCAATCGAAGAGTTGCTAAAAAACGTCTTGTGTTTTTGACTTTTCACTTTTTATGAACACCAGAACATAAAAATAAAAGTTTACGGAGTGCATTTTATTTGTAAATGCTTATTTCTTAGTTCTCAGTGTATATTAGATATATTATTAAACGATCTACGCGAATAAATTCTATTGCGAGCCGATTCAACCCTTCCACTTCAAAGGCTTACTTTCATTAGCTAGATATTCACGTGAACTTTCCTTTTCTGCCGTAAGACTTAAGAACACTATCTTTGGTATATACCCAAGATGCATTCTCGATTTGTTTCTCGATCAAATTCCCTTAATTTCAATCCTAATTAAAATACTTATATCTTCCCCTTCACCTTATGCCTAGAACAGACAATTTTTTGAAAAATTTATTTACCAGTTGCATCCCTCGTCAAAGATGAGTCATAAGTATGTCAAATAAAAAACATATTTCTTTGTAAATTTTATGAATATTTTTATTTCAAGGAAATTATATTTGTTAATGCTTTCCAAAAAAAGAAACAACTATGAAGTAACTTATGCAAAGTTTTAAGACAAAATATCAATATACTGCTTTTATCTTTTACTCAGAGAAACAAAACGAAGAAATGCTTCCGAATTCTAATTCGAGGCTCTTTGATGAACACTCATCGTTCACTCCAGTGAAAAAAACTTTCAGTGTGACCCGGACTTCCATTCATTCTGAACATGAGACCAATACAACTGTTCTGGAACAGGAATTCACCCTGTTTCGAGATTCCATTTCAGAAGATTTCGGGTTCCTCGTTCAACAGAACATAACGACGGGAGAAGTTTACATCTCGGACATCAAACCTGGAGGAACCGCAGATTGTTCCCAAGTCATCAAAAAGAACGACAGAATCTTAGAAGTATGTACCGATGCGGCCTATTTCCTTTCTTAAGTGTAAATTTGGATTCACAGTGGACGCAAACTAATTACTAAAAATGTAAAGGTTCAACTGATTTATATAGTTTCACGAATCATTTTATTTCGCTGCCGCTTTATTCGTTATCTTTGCGGGTTTATTATGAATGCATCGTTCAATATACAAGCTTCGAAATATGCGGAATTTCACGATCACAAAACCTTCAGCTGCAAAAATAAATCTTTGTATGCACACAACACACACACATATATACATTTATTATACGAGTATGTATATTAGGGTGGACCTAAAGACCCTGACACATTTTAAAATTTAATATAAAATCAACTAATTAGCTTACACTAATGCGGTTTGACTAAATGCTTCCCTCGCTAAATAGTTTTGATTGTGGAAATAAAATAATTAAAAATTTCATCCACCGTTGGCACTGTATGACGTGTTGAATTTTGTTGATAAACATGTTTCATTTGAAAAGATCAGCTTTTGGACTATAAATAAGAAATTATAACTTGAGGCTCGAGGAACAAGCATTGAAATATGGTAGTTGGATATACATATGTAAATGCATATCTCCATTAAAGTTTTGCATTTGATTTTGATGGCGAGCTTTGTTTCTTTCTGATTTCACAATACAGTACCATCTATGGGCCCACTGTAACTTATTTGATTTTATAAAAAAAAATTGGCCTTTTACACTACATTTAAAGTTTTAAACTTTTATCTTTTTTATCGCCTTGTATTTGTTTCATATTTTTAATTTAATATAGTTATTTGTTTTAACAAATGTTTCGTGCAGCATAGCCTGCTTTGGCTCTTGCGCCATAAAACTGAACTGTCACTCACTCACACAATCTATAACCAAAATTCAAAACTATTCATTCGCAAAGTTAAAAAATATTGTGGGAAACATTTCGACCTAATCACACTCTCGTATGTCAATTAGTTGATTTTATATTAAATTTTCAGACTTTTGGTCCATCCTGTACTGTAAATACATTGTCGTGGCCAATAAAAAAAGTCGCTTAACTTAGTTTGGTCTGACCACTTTTGGCACGGATTACAACTAGTTTTCGACGAAGTATTGTTTCAATACGATTTTGTATGGCTTCAGACCTTTTTGTGTAAACTTGCACTGGTTTTTCACTGAGAAATTAAGCTGACGACGGAAGCGACGAAACACCCAGTAATCGTTGTTCCAGTATATCTCAATCTGTTCTCTGAACAAATTCTGAATAATTTCTGCTTGGTGGACTTTGGCATTGTTGTCCTGGAATTTGCCAGTTTCCAATGGAGAAAAAAAATAAATTGATTGGCTGACCTGTGTGTGTGTGTGTGTGTGGTTATTTAAGCACGAATAAGTAATATCCAGCGATTTCATTTTACTATCGCATTGTGTTGGTGATCCCAGATCAGATCCCATTGAAGCAACTTTACCTATAGACATCTCTTACTTGGGGAGGGGGCTCCCGAGTGTCCTTCCCGCCATGTCCCTCACACGATTCATCACATTTTAATTATGTGTCCTGTTTTTAATCATCATCGTCGTATTTTTTTTCAATCATCAATTTTAAACCTATCTGACTTGGTAGGGGAAACCCCCACCATAACTTATTTGCTTTTTTAAAACAAATTGACCTTTTATACCAAATTTGAATTTTTAACTTTTATCCTGTATTACTACTTTCTGTGTGTTACCTGTTAAAATAAATTGAAATATATAATTTTTTAAACAAATGTTTGGTGCAGCATAGCCTACCTTGGCTCTTGCACCATAAAACCTCAGTCACTCCCTCACCCATTGAAGCAACCCCAAATCAAAATTCTGCCAACATTTGCCCGCACAGTGGGCACTATGCATTGAAGGTCCATTGCTTTGTGAAGTTCTCTTCTTGTCCTGATGCTCCCAACATTTTAGAATAGACTATATCCTGACTCACTAGACCACTTGACATTTCTTCACTGCTCAATAGATGAATATTTATATTCCTTAGATCTACAACTGTTAACTTTCATTCCTTGAGTTCTCTTCGGATTGTACGTGTTGAAATGCCCCTATGTTCATTTTTACACAATGTCGTGAGTTTAACAGCCAATTTCTTGCGATTTTTCTTCACCAGTCGCTTAAGATATCTTCAGTCCTGAGAATTTAAAAGTTTTTCACTCACGCTTATTCTGGAGATGTTGACGGCTTACCACTATCCTTTCATGTTTCAAAAATGGGCTGGATAATTCTCAACCTAATTCCAGTAATTTCAGTGATCTATTTAGTCGTTTTCGGTGATTGAAACAAGTCAAAAATTTGATCTTTTTTAAACACTGAAACATCTGTTCCGAAACCATGTAAAACAACATACATATTTGTTACAAAAATAATCAAATGTACAAAGCCTCGAGGCTATTTATAGGATAAATTAGAAGTTGTAACATGTAATTTGCTGTGCTTCTGAGCCAATCAAGGAATATTATATACTTGCATATTTATTTTATTCGACGACTTTTTTGGCCACAAATGTAGAAGAGTCATTAATCTTGTACTTAAAACGAATTATATAAAATATATTGAAAAAAATATAATCAAAAATTAAAGTTATTCCACAAAGAGGAACGACAAGTAATAATTCAGCTAACAATTATTTACATAATTATGAAAACTATTTAGATAAAAATGAGTATACTTTAGATACATTAAGGATCTAATTATATCTGGAATTATAACAAGGATTAAAACAGATAAATCTATTTTTATACTGCTTAATTAAACTCAATTCAAACTAATAAAGTATGAAGGAAACAGAATATTTTGATCATAAAATTACAGATAATAAAATCCGTAGTTATATTTATGAGATAATTTTAAAAAATATATATTGAATTGTTTATTAATAAAGCTCCTTTCTGGTATAGTAAGATGCATATTTCTATTTTTAAAAACATTACCTTTAATTGTATCATTAGTAATAAACTCTGGGAATCAAATACTTAACTAAAAATGATAATTATTCTTTTTCATTTATTGTGCTACATTAAACGAAGCTATCCCATTAATTTTTTAAATGATCATTTAAAAATAAGTATAAATTAAAATGAATCTTGGTCTTTCGTGCATAAACAAATAATTACTGAAATAATATTAAATCTCATTGATTAAAAACGTTTATTAAACTACCGACCAATAAATAGCGAAACGAATTGTAGCGAAGTGTTTTTTTTTTCCGAGTCAAGTAAGTCTCTGTTTTTGTTGAAAGGAATCTTTTCTGGCAATGTTTATCATTATAGCGTGAGACCGCGAGAATTTTTTTAAATTTATCAAGGTTTTATGTTTTTTTTTATAACCGGTATAAAATGGGCTTTAGAAAACATTTTTACAGGAACATCATATAGCAAAACGTTCACTTTCTAATTTTATTTTTATTCGATAATAAATATTAGAATTAATATATTTAACGGCATGAAAAGAGTTTGTTAGAATAATATGTTGAATAAAATTAGAATGCTAATAGTTTAATGTTTTAGAAAATATTAAATCATTCTCGCCTTTTCATATTTCTTTAACCGAGAATTTTTTACATCGCATTAAGGCTATCTTGAGTATTATCTGAACTCGGAACACATTTTCAGACAGAAAAATGATTCGGTTTTCGTACATATTCGTAACACTGTTTTTTTTTTACATGCATCTGTTTATTATACTGCGTCTTTTAAAAAATTTAGAAACATTTCCTAGTTGCACAATTTTTCACTTAAACTCCTTATAGCATTATATTATAGATGCATAAAACTTCTTTTTCATAAGAAAAAACCGAACTGACTTACACAATAACGAGTAGTATTATCTGTTCTTTAACACATAGTATGTAACAGTAAAATTTCAGCGTTTTTCCTCCGTAAAAGGGTTCCAATTTTAGAACCAGACAGTTTTCATGCAAATTCATCTTGAGGAAAATAGAAAAACGTTTTTGTCACGTTTATCGTTCAATATAACTATCACATAAACGGTGACCACCTGAAATCAAAAATTTATTTTTCGAAATAATATTTCAAACTGGGAGAATATTTGAGTATAACATACAATTCATACAATTGAGTATAACATACTTTTCATATGCATTGAATAATTACTTAAAATGTTTTTATTAATTAACATGATTCTTTGCAAAAGAAAATTTTCATAATTTGGCAGTTTTGAAATGTACTTGACTTTGAGACAGTTAAACGGTCAAGAAAATAAATTCCAGATCCACTGTTACTATTTTTTGCATTTGAAAATTTCAAGTGAGTTATATTCAAAAGCATTTTTTCAGCGATTAAATTTTAACAAAGCATATGTAGTAATTCACTTTGTTTTTATTTTTCAGGTAAATGGTGTCAGTTTAAGAAATAACAAAGATGTTTTTGTTCTTTCTTTATTCCTTCAAGCTGAAGACTTCATGAAACTGAAAACACTTCGAGAACTTCATTGAATAATTTCATTACATAAATATAATTCAAGCAGGCTTACATTTTTAAATGGATTCATTGTATGAATCGCATGCAAAATAAAATTTTATACTGTGCTAACATTTTCCGATTTATTAAAGGTTTTGATAATTTAAAAAAAAATTTCACATCAATTTAACTAAAACTAAACTTATTCTCGATTTCTAATTTCTAGGATATTTTTAGAGGAAATTTGACAGTCTTTATTTTATTAAGCCTGAAAACCAAAAAGTATCTCGTTTATTATTTAAGTAACTAGATCCTTTTTAAAGGTACATATTGATTGCTTAGTCTTTCTTTAAAATACGCGAGGTAAACTTACGGTTATTTTGAAGTATGAAAATTACAGGTTTCCTTGCAAATGTCAGTACTTTTATCTTATTTTCTGGTCTGTCAAATATGTTGCCAACAGTAATCCAAACGCGAGCTAATTAAGTTAATTTCGAAAGGTGTCAATTTGA
This sequence comes from Nephila pilipes, assembly GCA_019974015.1. Taxonomy (NCBI): domain Eukaryota; kingdom Metazoa; phylum Arthropoda; class Arachnida; order Araneae; family Nephilidae; genus Nephila; species Nephila pilipes. The sequence goes on along the minus strand of BMAW01117680.1, from coordinate 592,861 downwards.
GCTCGTTCAGAAAATAGTTGATTTTTATCAATTGAGTTTTTGCTCATTTGTTCCACTAAAAGAAACGCAAGTTTTTATGATGCTTCGTTTTCTGGTATAATTGGACAAAATATAAATAACGATTAACATAATTCCTGAAGTGTTTGACTAATTTATCAGTGATGTGTTTATTATATCAGTAATAAATCTGCTTTGTACTATTTTCCAAGTTTTATTTTTGTTATTTTAAGTTTGTTAGTGACAAATGTATATGTGTACAGATTTCGTTTTTTTTTTTTGACGATGAATTATATTAGAAAATTTTTATTCGTATATTCGGACGAATTCAAGTTTTTTTTACTGTTTAATTTTTAAAGTCTTATTATGACTGTACATCATTTGTTGATAAAATTCATCTACTGAAGAAAACTAAGTAAAATTTGGTAAAAAAACTATGCAAAATATTTTTTTCATTAACCAATCTGATTTATCAATGAAAATAAATTACTTATTACACCATTGTAGAGTATGATAAAATGATTGGATGCATTTTGTTGAGGTTTGAATTTTCTTTACAGAAATTTAAAGAATATATATAAATTTTTAATTTAACAGAATCAGAATTTTTACCACACATATAAATGAAAATACAATTTATATTTTTAACTTTTAATGTTTATTTTTAAACCTATCAAATTTTTAATTTAAAAAAAATTGATGCTTTTTTATTTGGCATAATTTACTAAATCATAAATATTTTGCTTTAAGGGTTTCCCGTCGTGTTTCTTACAGGTTTACTCTAATTCTGAAGTTAAAATAAAGTGTAGGGTGAGCACATTGTCGATTTTAGCAACGTTTTGAAAACTTTTAAAATAAGTCACCGAACTGTCTTAACGGTTACCAAAAATATTAATATTTGAGTTGACGAACAGTTTGTCAGAACTAAACAATTATCAAACAAAAAGATCGCCAACTTTAGCTTGCTCCCTGTACTTTATTTTAAACTACTTTTTTTTTTGTATAGATATTTATGTATTCTTTAAGCAAATTCATATTTAAATCATATAAATTGCATTCTTTTTATATTATTTTTACATGAATAAACTCTTCTGGAAAGCAAAAAATTATTTTTGAAACTTTAATTTTCTACCTAAAATAATAGAATTTGTTGCTTGTAAATCGTATTATAATTTAATTTTACCTCTCAAAATTTATTGTGCTTCTGAATAACTTTTTTTTTTGTATTTGTTAAAATAAAATAAAATTTGATAGTTTTTTAAATTCTGTTAGTTTCACGAAAATATTAATTTCACACTGCATCTGTTTAAATGACAAGTATGGCAGCTGATCATGCATTCTTAATATTAACATAATTATACACATGCAATTTAGTATATGTTTTAAAATTCCAGTAAATATCTTTTTGGAGCTTCTAATTGCAAAAAGAAATGTTTAAAGTAGTTATTTTCATGATAAATATATTCTAGAATGCGCTATATATCGATATAGTAAAAAAAAAAAAAAATGCCATACTTTAAAAATTCGAGTTCACATTTGAAAAAAAAAATGTGTCATCACAATTTGTTGCCGAGAGTTATCTTTGAAACCAACTCGTTTTGAAAAGTATAGACTTGTTATATGGAGCTGCCGAGGTAACCGAATGGTCATGGTCGTAAGCTCATGGCTGGCTTTGTTTCTGTCAAGCAGTCTGTGACCGCGGTAGCCTCATGGTTATGGTCGTGAATTCGCGGCCGGCGTTGCTTCTGTCGAGTCACAGGCTCAAACCCCGATACCACAGAAGACCCGTTGCTTAGTGGGAATGAGGCACGTTAAATCTGCCCGAAGTCCCAAAGGCGTGGTTTGGAAGTTTGGAGAGGGAAGTTCCAGCTTTGGAGTCGTTCTCGTTGTTTAAACTAGGCTCAAAATTACGAGGACCGTTTCCTCTTGTCCTCGTGTTGCTTCTAGTGTGACGTTAATACTCAATTAAATCCCCTTAGGGGCTTATCTATCTTAGATAAGTGTGATAATAATGGCCTCCAGGTACCTTGCGATCTTTTTTCTTTCTATAAGGGTTTATTGTCTATGGTAAACATGGGTTACGCGCCTTCGAAATACCCTAGTTATTCTCAATATTCCAACCCTTTCCAACCACTTTTTTCCAAATTTTTTCCTAATGCCTGGATCTTAGGTACACATAGTTTTTTAGGCCAGCATTGTCTTTGCATAATAAATCTCAACTTTCACTCACTCGAGTTCAAATGTCATTTAATACCCGTCGTGTAATGGGGCTTATGGATGTTAATTCTATCGAGACTCAATGTCCTTACTTTTGGATAGAGTAGAAATTAAGACAATAAGGTGCCAATTATGGTGTCGATCTCGTTTCTTAGCGAGGTTCAAAATTACGAGGCCGTCGCCAATAGCCCTTGTGTTGCTTCTAAGTCTGACGCTAATAACCAATCGGGATTAAATTTATAGAGGTCAAAAAACGTGTTTTAAATTTGACCTTTCTGCCAAAGTTCAGAAAAATATATCAAACGCATTAGCTCCTAATAAATTCCTTCAAAGTGGAATCTCCTCATTCAAATAAAGATTACGCGTGTAAAATTATGGTTGACCAGTGCAATATCAATAGAGTTTTTGCCGAAGTTATGAGAGTGAGATATCAACTCTGTTGACATTTGACCGTAATTAAAACTCAAGTACTTCCCTAATAGCCTTCTCGTTGCTCTAGTAAACGTTAATAAACCAAATCAATCAATCGGGATTCTTAATTTGACGTCTGTGAATGTTAAATGTAAAGCAAGATTTTCTTTTACTAAAACGAAAAACAATTCTTTTCTCGCTTAAGTGCTTAAGGATTTCCATTTCAGTGGAATAACAATTTGGTTAAAGCTGTTGAGCCATAATCTACAACTATCACTCACTCCTATAATATCATTGAAATACTATTTGTTTTTGTTTCGTTGAGAGATAGTATGACGATATTATTATGTCTAATTTTCTCAAAGTATTTCTTATATTTTGAGCAGTTTTGTATCTCTACATGAATCCAGATGATCTAATCTATCGGTAATTTTGGAAATTAATTCATCTTAAATTTATACATAGGCTTAAGATTTTTACAGCACAATCATAGGATTTGCTGTATATTTTATTTTGTAATGTTTCTTCTCGTTTGAAAAGATTTCGAATTACTATTATCTCTAAAAAACGAAAACTAAAATATTTATTTTTAAAACGAAAACTAAAATATTTTTTTTCCATAGATTTTACACGCGTGTTTTAAAAATATCCATTTGCGGTAGTTTTCAAACAAATCAACGAGATTTATCTCCGTATTCCGACGGAAAATTGGTATTTTTCGGATTACCTAGAGATAAAAGAAGTCGTAAAAACAACCGAAAAGAGAAACTAATCCTTTTTCACGGTAGGGAAAACTGTTGCCACTTATTTGGAAACATGAACGATGAAAGTACAATAAAAAAAAAAAAAAATGAAAAATACAACCGCAATTGTCATGTAGGTTGATTTTTACATTAAAAATAGTTGTTCGAATCTTCAATGACTTTTGGCAAAACGAAAAAGAAAAAAAAAAAAAAAAAATTAATACACACTTGCGTTGACCTACAAATAGAGAAAACGGAAGTTACTATATTTTTCCAGTTCGATGTTCAACGATTTTGACCACACGATGGCGCTGCTAGTGTCCTTATCTGAAATACGAGCGGTATTTTGAGTTGATAGTCGAACACATCTGTTTTAGTTTTCATCCAACCGGTTACCTGGAAAAGTGTTCTTGATTCGAGCTTGTTTTAATTTTGGATTTTTTAAAAGTAAAAGAAAAAATATTGGGAATAAGGATTTCGGCTTCTGGTAAGTCTCATTTGAATTTTTTTCCATCACTTTCTTTACAGAATATTCGAATTGCTTATCGATATCATATTGTTTGGTTTAATGTGATTGGTTATCAGTGGGTTATACGAATTGATTACAACCCACTACAATTCAAAATTTAAATGACTATTTTTTAAAAATTATTTCGTAATTTGTCTTTTTTATGCATTACGAATTTTTAAGAGATGACGTATTTATCTGCCACACTTTTTTTTTTTTTTTTTAATTCCGAGATACTTTTTCAAAAGGTGTTAACTCATTCAAAATTAACTAGTCTTATGTATGAGTTGTATAACTTAGTGAGGGAAAAATTTAAACTCATCTGAAATATATTGAATCCCAAAAGTTTGACGTTATCGTAAATATTTTCGTTAAAAAATATATTTTAAAATCAGAAAAATTACATATTCATTCTCATTTTTGACTGTTACAGATAACATACTGATGTTAACTTTAATCTAGAATTACTTTATTAAAATTCATTAGATCGATTTTTAATTTTTAAAATTTTTTCTTGAAAACTGTAAATATTAAATTTCCCAAGAAAATTTATGAAATATTTATGAAAATTTTGAGAAATAATTTGATAAAAAGAATATTTACCGAGAAATAAAATTTAATTTTTTTCTTTTTATTGCATATGAATTCGTAGCAGAAATATAATTAAAAAGTTGTTCAACTTAAATAGATAAATAAAGATGCTAAACGCAAGTAAAAATACCGTGTTGTGAAAGAATTACTATAGAATAGACTTTTTTGAACTGTTTGATGAATAACAGAAGATTTATTTGATTTGCAATTAGAGCTTCGAATTTAAATAATATTTTAATTAAAACTGATTTATGAAAAACAAATTTCAATTTTGAATAATTAAAATAAATAGCATTTAAATTTCTCAATGCTAAACACGGAGTATCATACTGAGGGTAATATGTAACAGTGATTTCAAAATCAAATTAAAAATTTCATGCATTTTAAATTTTAAAAAATATATACTTGAACTAGATCTTGTTCGCATGATTTTTTTTTTTATCTAATTCGTTTAAAAGTCATTTCTGGAAAATTATTAGCAAAATACAAAACTTGTCTGTGATAAAGTCCACTATTGGGTGCACGCCAATTTTGGCGATAATATCAGTAAATGTACCCAAATAGTCTTTCGAAAAAAAATCGAAATAGCATCTGACAAGTAATTTTTATCCTTTGACTGTTAAACCATACACAATTTTAATAACTTTCCTACAGTAGGAAACATATTACTTTATATATGAAACTAATAGACTTATTCACATATATATTAAAACCTTTCAGAATAAATTTGTAATTCTGCGAAAGACTTTAAAATAAAGAAAGGGAAATATTGTGGAAAAGCGATAACTCAATGTTTTAACGATTAATATTTTTGGAGCTGTTCAATTTTATTATAAACTGCTATCTTAGAAACATAAATTAGCGTTGTTTTATTCTGAATTATGTTATTACAAGCTTATGAATTGCCGCAATTGATATTTTTTTGTTTTACCATTAATATTTCCATCAATAACGCAGGCCACTGTAAAAACGGATTTAGGATACAGATGTAGAGCATCTTCTATTTAGCCCTAGTGCTCTTCTTCAATTCTTTATAGGCGATTGTATTTAAATCAAAATGCAATGCATACCTTCGAAGAGAATAAAATCATACCGCATTGCACGGTGATCGTAAATCCTCCTAGTCTATAAACATGATGCTTCCTCATGTTTTGATAATAACACCATGTGTATTTTATCGTTCCGTTTTAAGCGGAACATTGGATTTTATGGTTCCACCTACCTCTTCGCAAATGTATTCTTACTGTGTGGTCGTACTTGATTTGAAATTTCAATTTCCAGAAAGTAAATGTTTAAACGGCGCGTTGACACGAAAATACTTCTGCCGAAAATGGCCTTCGAGAATTCCGCTCAAGAGAGGTCTTAAAACTCATAAAACACATAAATGATTCGTCAAAATTTGGATGAATTTGTAGATGTGCTTTTGAAAGGGCACAAACCTGTTGCGTATTATGAGGTTCAGTAAATAAAATTCTTGGAATTTCTACTGTTCCATAAATAATTAATTGAATACTTGTAAAGTATTATACGTATTCTTCTCTAACAATTTGATTCAAGTTAAAATGCAATTTTTAATTCTTAACAACTGTTAAAGTTCCTCGAGGAACAAAAGCCGTATGAACTATTTCCTTTAAATTTTTTTAACAAAAAAGGGACGGTAAAATCGAATATTTTTTTTAGCTAAGATTAAACACAAGATTAAAAATTACCAAGATTTGTGTTACCCTATTGTTGCGTGATATATCTTTTAATTGATATTCTGTTTTTAATTTATTGGTGAAAAACATATCTGCACACCATGGCCAATTTCATTATATATTAACATTTTAAATTTGACGCAGAATTAGTCTTTCTACAATAATGAATTTTCTGAATTCCATTTCTGGGTCACAGTTTCACACTTTTTCTTAAATCTGAAAGTTTATTTATTGTACAAAGGCACATAGTCCTAAACTGGTATTTTACCGCGTACGTTTAGAACGAATTTACATCCCAGCCCCTTTCAATTCAAGCGATTCATTTATGGAAAATGGAACATTTCCCTACAAACGTTGACAGACCTTTTGTAAAGCTGTCAGTTTTTATAATGTGTAGTTTTCAATTTTTTTTTATGTGTGCATGCTTTGAAATGCATCATAACATTACGAATATTGAAATAAAAGAAAAATTTGAGTTTTTTAAATTACCTTGATTGCAAAGCATTATTATTCGATTATAATATTAGTATAGTTAACAGACCAATTGCCGAAAATTCCCACGAGTTTAAAATACAAATATTTACGAAGTAGACATTGGCTAAAATGGTAGTCCTTGAGTTATCGATTCTCTCAGCCCCTATGACATTATGAAACTACTCGCGTATTCCAAATATTAATGTAAAGGAAGTATTCGAGTGTATAATATAATAGCCTTTGTCTAGTTTTTCTGCTCTTAATGAACTTGCTACAAACTAACAATAAGAATAAATGAGTGTTCCAATGTTGACATTTGACAATGAGGTGTGGAAGTTGAGAGAGGAAGGTGCCTACTAAGATGTCTTCGTCACTTGACCGAGACTCAAAATTACGAGGTCCATTGCCAACAACCCTCGTTTTGCTTTTCATTGCAACGTGAATAAACAATCAAATCAATGGGAAACCAATGTTGACATCTGGCTGAAACCAAGTGTCAAACAAATAGTAAAATGGATTGTATATGAGAGAAAATTTATCTTTTATCAATTTTAATATCCCCCTTTTTTTTTTAATAACAAATATGTTGTGCGTTTAACAAATCATTTGCCGATTCCGTCATTTCTACACATATCAACATTAACCCAGTTATTCTTGTAATAAATAGTGTTGGGTGCTTTTTATAAGTCCGAGAACTATTATATGAAAACTGCTGTTATAATAATATACACTTCCTAAAGATTACTCTAAATAATATGGAAGCAATATAATTTCTTTTGCCAACATCAGAATGATGTTAACAAAAAAAGTACTAGAAAAAAAAACTTGCAACTGATTTAAAATTGAAACAATTAGTCTACTAACTTTTAGTTGTGTTCTACAGTCAATGAAATAAGTCATTTCCGGAAATCCAATTTAACAGCTGTTAGTTAAGCTGTAACTTTTTTAAGTGATCGCGAGTTACTTAAGTTTTTTATAAAAGTATGCCAATGCTTAAAGCAATATGTGAGGTTGTAATGTTCAACATTGTGCGTACTAAAAATTTGTGTATTTTTGTGCCACAGAAGAATGTCAGTTGTTTACACTCTGAAGTGATAAAATAAACACATGATGAAATTAAATTTTGCAGGAATGATGATTCGTGAGATTTGTGAAAGCTGTTGATAATCTTGGCCTTTCAAACAAGAAAATGTATTGCGTGTTATCCTATTTTTAAGAATCTGTACACACTTATTTTATGATGTTGCAGTTACAAAAAAAATGCGCATTTCCTTTCATCAAGTTCCATAATTTAAATCTTGAACATCCCTTATTTTAATACAGAAATATTTTTAGCCACCTAAGGGGCTATTGTTTTGGGTGGATCACTTTTGGCGTACACTTTTCAATTTTTTTATAGTTTGCTTCAATTTTAATTACATGTAGCTGATATAATATTCAATTCAATAATTTATCGTTTGCTTTAATTTCAATAACATTTAGCTTAAATATATTCAATTTAATAATTTATCATTTCTTTTAATTTTAATATCGGAAAAGTTTACTATTGTCCATTGCTCGATATTTCATCTCACTTACTTTAATTCTTGTATTTAATAGAGTAATTTAATAATAATTATACAAAAAGTGCACCTTGGGTGGCGAAATCTGTTCTTTGAAAAACTTTGCATAGAACTGTTAATAAATTGCTTTCATTCCTTTTTTTAAAACTGATTTCCGTAAGGTATTCCACGAAGCTTACAGAAGTAAAGTTAAAAATTATTTCAAATTTTAAAAAAAATATAAAAACTGAAGGACATTTAAGACAAAACTGGACAAATGTTAATATAAGCAATTGATTGAAAACTAATAACTTTGGTAAACACGGGTGACGCACTCCCGGGATACCCTAGCGGTCCTTCTCTATTTTCGACCCTCCTTCTTGTCAACCACTTTTTAACTTTTTTTCAACTTCACGTCTAGACCACAGTTTAATCTTGTTTGGCGCAGCATAGTCATATCTGGCTCTTGCGCCAATAAACCTTACATTCACTCACTCACTCACTCACTCACTCACTTGAAAACTAATAAAAGTATGGAAAGAAAACACTGGTGTAAACGACAACAGTATTAAAACATAAGTACGAAATGGAAAAAATTAAAATACCAATGCTGAATAAATATCAAAAAGTTAATAACAGTCATTCTCCTTGAGTTGTACAGACTTGACATAAACAATTTAAAAGGTAAAGAGGACATCATTTAATAATTCGTTTAATTGAACTAAATATTAAGAGTTAAACTTGTATGAACCTCCCAATGTTTGTCATCTGAATCTATTTGAAATCCTTATTTATTTAAAAGACAAACAAATCGAACACATTTCAAAAAACAAATCGTTCTTCTCTGTCTGATGCCATTTGTGCTCAATAAAAAACTCGGTGTGTATTAACTAAATACATAAAATCAATATTTGAAGATTTATTCGTTTACTTTTTCCCTTTCACATTCACTTGTAACTCGGTCATGATTGACTGAATGTTTACAAGGTCACGGTTTGATATCAATTCCCTTCACCTCGTGAAACATTCCGAATTCAGTTCATCTCAGATCGGGTAGTTTAAGCTAAAACACTTCATACAGTTCAAATATCTTTACTGTGGTAATTAAATGAAAATACATTGCTCTTGTCTTCATTTTCAGCAGAAGTCTAAATTTGTTCGCCTTTCTTCTAGATATATTAAATTAATGAACAGGGCTCATAAATATGTGATTTATGACTTTGTTTTGGAACGAGACGATTTATCTATAAATAAAAAAAGTTCGTTTTCGTTTGGGCGTTTTTCGGCTCGAGCTGTGCTTGTTTTCTGGCCGATGTGTATTTATAGAGGCATTGTTTCCATGATTATGCCATTGTTTTCACACTACTTTTCTTTTAAGCTTACGCACCCAACTCGAATGAATAGAAAAGCGATGAATACATTTTTTAAAATGAGATACTTACTGTAATTTTGGAGCGAAAGCGTAAATATTTTTTTCGGTATTGTGACCACTGGATAAGCAGACTAATTGCAAGACAAATTTTGAATGACGTGGTTGTGTAATATTTTTTTTATAAATATAGGAGGTAAATTTTAAAAATTACCAGGTTTGAGTCTTATTTTGTTTAATAATTCGTGCTTTCTAGAGAAAAAAAAATCTTAAGATTCCCAACCAAAATTATAATTTTTTTACATGCGCATCAGTACTGATTATATTGTGTTTAAATCAATAGATAATTTAATTTCAAATATGTTAACTAGGATATCGTATCTTGCTAGCAGTTTCTAACTTCATCGCTAATGATTATGGGCTCGAGTTTAAATTCCAAATAAGACAATGTTGAATGACAGATATTACCTCACAATCAATTCAGTTCTCGTCATTTCGTCACTCGTGATGCCACCATGTAGTGAGGCCGATGCATATTAAATCTGGTAGAGGTCCCAAGTCCTCCCGTTTGTGAAGTGTGAAAGTTTGAAGAGGGACCGCGTGGTGGAGAAGAGGTGTCATCCTCGTCATTTGATCGAGGTTCAAAATTACGAGATCCGTCGCCATTAGCCTTCGTGATACTTCTCAGTGCAACATTTACAATCACTCACTCATGAGGCACGGTATGAAATTAGGAAAGTGATATTCAAATGAGGTGCATCATATTTATTCGAGCCATGGCTAAAAATTACGAGATTCATGCCCATATAAAGCTAGTTATATATCTGTAACGCAGCGTTTATTAAACAAGAATTAATGACTAATCAAAACATTAGGACTTATTAGAAATTGTTCGTTGTCCAACTGTTCTTAAAAGTCAAATTAATTACCTAAATTATTTAATAGCTCATCCAGAGTTATTTCCTGTTGCTTATGGATTTTTACAAATCTAATTCTATGTAGAAATAAAATTTAAAAATATAAAATTTTAATTATTTCAGAGATCAAAAGAGTTTCTAGTAAATTAATCCTTTTACTTCTGTTTTGACTGAAGGCAGACGATATTTTTCGAACTCCTGTTTTCAAAGAATGTTATATATTGATAATTTTGGTAACGCCCATAAATCTATTGAAGAACAGAACTAGCTCTCTAGTAACGAATAATAAAACTTTGTCTTTATGTAACAGATATTAATTCGATATTAATTTCCATATATCTTAGCTTTATCTCAGCATAAATTTTGAGTTAAAACTACGAGCTCGAGAGTTATGAGATGTAATATTTTCTTTTGAGATCTAAAGAGAAGTATCCTACGTTGTAAATAATATTGAAATGTGATGTGAATATAAACTCTGAGTTATTATTCCGATTCGAAGTTGTTTGTTGGACTTTTATCCATGACAGGAATAAAAATTTTCTGTTTGTTTGTGCGCGTGGTTGAATTTTATATTGTTTGCGCAAGATGTTCGTCTGCGCTGTGTTTTTGGGGTTAAACACCCAAATAGAGTCGGAAACATTAATTATACACAAGACAGCTTTAAATAGTGGATGCTAGCTCTTTTTCGAGACACATTAGTGAAATTAAGGACAGAAATGAGTATTCATGCCATGCATTATTCCGGGAATATTGCATAACCTTTCTAATGAAATGGCCAGTATTCCAAACAGTGACGAATAAAACCATTAGGATGTCTGGATTATTTGTTTTAGACTAATTTGTTTTTAACTTGTCCTAACTAACCGTGGAATGTAATGTATTAGATGGAAAAAAGGGCTATGGTTTTGTTGATAAATATTTCGTACATTTCTCTTCAAACCTGTATTTAAATTTTTGCTCTTACGCTTATCTCTTAAGAATTTCTAAAGTTTTCTTTTTCTATATATTACTTAAACAAGTTATTTCATCCTTGACCACCTGTTTATAACAATGTTGATAAACGTGTTATTGTACACAATAAACAGAAAATGGGCTATAATGTGTTTTAGGAAAACATAAACAATGAAAAAACGTTTACGTCAACATTCTGGATTATTTAAAAGTTATACTATTTGTTTATTGACTGCAGATATTTTAATTATTATTTAATTCACGAAACAAGAGTTTTCTATCGGAATGTTAAAATTTTTATACCATTAATTTAGAAACAATTCACAACGCGAATTACATTTACCGTCCTATAAGTCAAAAAAAAAAAAAGTTTTTATCAAATGTTATTTTCAGAAATAATATTTTACATCGTTGGTAACGGATTTTTGTATCGCAATGTTTTTAGATCTATTTATTATTTTTATTTTCACTTGAATACAATTAGGCTCATTTATTTTGCTATTTATTAACTAAATGTATTCGCAAATGCTGACAGTTATTTTTTTCAAAAAAAATATTCGTAATAATTTTTTGAATTATTATTAAAAACGAATTACATTTTCCTTTCTACAATCAAAAAAATTAGTATTTAATAAATATTTGTAGCAATTTGTTTTTGAAATAAATTTATTTGAAAACTCTCCATATTTTGATTACAATGAACAGAATTAGATGAAGAATACTATTTAAAACTGCAAACTACATTGTTTGCAACACACTGCGAAGGAGAATGTTTTTAACCTCAACTGAAAGAGCACATTCAACTTTTTCCAACCGGATTCTCTATTTGCTTTCGTAATCTGTATTTGCACTATGAGAGATCCATGAACTATTCAGTTTTAAAATAGGGTGAATAAAAAAAAGTAATTCCGTATTTCCCCCTGTATATTTTCATTCAATGAAAACTGTTTCAAACTGCAAATTTTTATCTTAAGAAGTGGGAAAACTTTCAATTTATCGAAAGTCTGCTGTACAACTAAATCATTTTACAAATTTCATCTTTTTCAATGGTAATGCTCCTAATCTGTAAGATTAAAAATCTATTAATAAAACTTATTTCTGTTGTTTTTTTATTCAATTGTTATTTCTAGGAGAAAATTTCCCTCCAAAAAGTTGTATTTTTGAGGCAAAAAAACAACAACAACAACCTTAACCTTTGTTCCTATTATTCAATGTTGCCTTTAAAATTAATATGAACGTTTAAAAATATTGCAGCATTTCTATAGTTCTATGCTGAATTATTTTAATAAATTCGTCAAAGTTTTGTATAAAACATGTTTATTTAATGTACATTGAGCGACATTTTAATATATTATTATTTTTAATCTTTCAACATTGTGAAGATATTCATATCTTGTTTCTTAGAGAATTTCTTAGACTTCTATTTTTAACTATCACTTAAGACTTTATTAAATTTATTAATTATTTTATAGGAATTTTTAATTACCCTTAAATGATACAAATACGTGAATGGAAATAATGAAACTTCGCTTTTCACACTTATATTGCATTGTGGGGGATTTAATGAAACTGATTCATGGCGAGAACCAATATTTGTTGTTTAGTTTTCAATGACATATACACAAACAAAAGTGAAAATAAGGTTAGAACTTCTATTCTTAATCTAGTCTCGCGATGAATTTCAGTTGCATGTATTTTAAATAAATAATTTAATAAGAAATTTAATGTACTTATTTATTTTTCTACAGAAAATTTAGGAAAGACAAGTTATTAAAATACATGTAAATTGTAAAATAATATATGTGTGATTTTTTTTTCTTTCTTTTCTTTGTATCAACATTTTCCTGGAACAGTCCGACAAGTAGAACCTTGTCTTTTCGGAATTCGATCAGGTGATAACTGAAATCGTAACTCATTCTTCTTAACAACATCCCTAGAAGCGCTTATTAATTTTCATCAATGTCTCACTTCGAAACTACACGAGGGCTATTGGTGACGGACCTCGTAATTTAGAATCTCAGTCGAGTGAAGAAGACGACGTCTGAGCTCGTACCCATCTCTTTTAACTTCTATACCATCCCAGCATGAGGATTTTGATTCTCGATAGAGTGCATCAGGCCCATTGGAAGGTAATCTTTGGTGGAATAATGGCTCGAACCTACGACTCGATGAAAACAAAGTCGGCCGTTTAGTTTTTATTAACGTCGCACTAGAAGTAACACGAGGGATATTGGCGACGGACCTCATAATTTTGAATATCAGTCTATTGACGACGACACTTGAGTTGGCACTCCCTCTCCTAACTTCCACGCCACGCCAACGGGAGGACTTTGGACCCCGACAGATTTAACGCCGGCTACACGGCTAACTATTGGTAGCCGAGGATCGAACCCGCGATTGAAAGAAAAACGCCGGCCATGAATCAGAAACCATGACCACTAGGCTACCGCGGCCACAAATAACGCCGGCCATAAGCTAAAGAACATGGTCATTCGGCTACCTCGGTCAGTAGCGTAGCGATGGGAGGGGGAGATATCGGGATTCTAACCCCACCCATAAGAGTTGCAATATACTAAAAATTTTTTAACTGAAACTTTTTTTGAAACGAATTTTTTGTATTTTTTTTCAGAAAACAATATTAGAAATTCCCTATTGCACATAAATATTTTCACCTTGAAAATAAACAATGACATTTGAAATAAACTTTGAGATACGAGTTGAAATGGGAGAACTCCCCTTCTCCACCGGTGAAATATTTCTCGCTACGTCCCTGACCTCGGTCACCCAAAAGATTTGAAGTCGATGTCTATATATGATGTTAACCAATATTCATTATCCTTAGACGACTGTTTTTGGTGAAATCACGAAGAAGTGACACATACATCTGTTTAAAAATAGAAAACAACTTTTGAAACTTCAGCCTTTTGATATAGCTTTAATTAAAGATTAGATCTGTTATACAAATTAAATTAAAAAACAGTTTGTATACTTTGATGATTCATAGCAGATGTAGTAGCCATGCGGTTTTGGTCACAAGGTTAGGGCCGGCATTTTTTTCGGTTCGCGTCCTGATATCACTCAAATACCCGTCGTATGATGCCCGTCAAATACAACAAGGATGATGCACGTTAAACCTGTCATGGTACAAAGTTCTCATGTTGAGATGGTTTCGAGAGTAGGATACCAACTCAGGTGTTATCTTTGTCACTTGAGCGAGGTTCAAGCTCTCCGAGGCTTAGCTTCCTTAGGAAGGTATGGGCATCATGACTCTGAGGCATTCAAGTGATCTTTTTCTTTCCCACGGGGTTCACTATCTTTGGTAAACAGACCCGTGTGGTGACCGGAGATGTCAGAATAGTCCCACTGTAGCTCATGCATATCGTAAAAGGCGACTAAAATTGGTACCTAGCGTGTGGGGGTATAGCTGGGCACCCTGCCCCTGGGGATTATATGAGGGGGGGACTTGTCTTCGTTAGGTAAGTACGAGCATCATGACCCCGAGGCAGCCGAATGATCTTTTTCTTTCCCATGGGGTTTACTGTCTTTGATAAACACGGGTTACGCTCTCCCGGGACACCCTAGCGATCCTTCTCTATTTTCGACACCCCTTCTTGTCAACCAATTTGTGTCTTTTCTTCTCGTCTAGACCACAGTTAAATCTTGTTTGGCGCAGCATAGCCACATCTGGCTCTTGCGGCAATAAATTTTACTTTCTCACTTGACCCTTCTTGTCGATCAATCTTTTTTTTCATTGTTTCACAATCTAGATCACAGATTTACCTTGTTTGGCGCAGTATGGCCAGGTCTGGCTCTTGCACCAAAAAAAAATTCTCCAACGCCATCTTCTTTGGTAAACACATGTAATGCCCCCAACCCCCACACCTCAGTGATACTCAAACGATCTTTCTCTGTTTTAAATCCTCTTTCTTGTCAACCAATTTTTACTCCCCCCCCCCGTTTTTTCAAACATCTGGATCACAGTTACTCTTTGTTTGGCGCAGCATGACCACATCTTGCTCTTGCGGCAATAAACTCCACCATCATTCACTCACTCGCCTGTCTACCAATTTTAATCTTTTTCTACTTTTCTACTGTCTAGATCAGATACACGGTACTTCCTGCGACATAGCCAGATTTGGTTCTTGCGCCATAAACCTCTACTTTTTACTCACTGACCGAGGTTTAAAACGACGACTAATAGCCCTCATATGCAGTGAGAAGTTTATAAACAGTTAAAAAATCAAAGTTACGAGATTTTGGATTCCAGTTTCATTCCACCAAAGAATGCATGCAGAATAATAAGGTGTGCGTGTTTATATGCAATAAGGCTTCGATCACTCACGTGTCAAGACGTGTAAATTCAGTGCATGAATTACCCCCTTAGGTTATGGTTTAATCATATCACTGGGTTAAAAACTACAAAGTTGATCCCATCGTAACCAAATAAAATCAAAATTCGGACTAAAATTAACTATCATTGAAATTGATTAACTCAAATGTAGTACATTTGAGTAAAAAGTTTAAAAATAAGCAATACTTCTGGTTATAATCTAGAACAAACCTTAAATTTATTTCCGAACGACATTCAACGAAAGGTTTATATTTTTTTTCTCTAATTCATAATTGGTTCAATTATTGAAGGTCATTGCCGTAAGGTGAGAAAACGCATCAATTCTGTTTGCGTATGAAAATTATTCATCTAAAGTCTGAGGAGGATAATGATTTTTGAGTTTCTAATTAACATCGTTTAATTAACGGTTGAAATCGATGTAAAAGCGACGTTTTAGACTTCATTCGCCTTCTAGCATAGTTTAGAATCAAGGTTGTCAGTATTAATCTAGGTCAAAATCACTTATCCTTTTTTTAAAAAATGAAATTGGATATTGATCTATATTTGCAATGCTTTGCAACTAATATTGTTTCTTGCGGTAAATAGTTTTCATCATTCAAAAAAGCATTCGTGTATTGAAACTAGTCAGAAATCATTTCACAAACTGGTCGAATTGTATAAAAGTTTATGAATGTTTTAAATTTGTTTTGAATTGAATTGCTCGTTATAGTTTCTTTACTTTTAATGAGTTTTCAGAAAGATAGGAAAATCTAATTATTAATTTTGAAAAATTTCGTTTCATTTTTTTTTTTTTTTATTTTGTACTTTAATCACTTTTACAGAAATAAATTATAGTGTTATAAGTATGTTATGCAATATGTTAAGTTCACAAATAACAAAATTTTAATGTCGGAAATCGTCTTTCTGACTAAATAGGCAAATTCGATGTATTTGATAATTTGTTTTCAAATTTATTGAAAAAAATGAATACTTTAAAAGACTGAAATATTCTTATCACTGTGTTTAAATTTGTCAAAACTCTTCAGAAGTCTTATTACTAAAACATCAAAAATTTTTCAAAATATTATTCAATAAGAACGTAAAAAGAATAATATCAACAACAGACAATTTTTATTATTCAAATAAAAATTTTAATTATCTGAAATTTTATTTTGTTAATCAAAAACTACAAAAAAGTTATTGCAAAATTTTTATAATATTCATTTATTGTCAGAATGAATAAATATTTGTTATTTAGTTTTTGCAATAAAAAGAACTGGTCCATTTAATAAAAGTCTCATTTTTTGTCAGTTAAAAATAATTTGACAGCTGATAGTATATTTTTGAAGTAAAATCAGAAGAGATATGATAGTTGTTTCTTAATTAGTCACAAATGTGATATTTAAAAAAAAATTTGTATCTTTAACATACCTATTTTCATTTCTTGAAAGAAACTTTCGAAAGTAAGATAGTGAGAATAATTTAGAATGCATGAAAGAACTTCAAGAGAGGTAGGAGGTATAGAGAAAATTGGATTCTTTTTCTTTCTTAGTGCAAACATCGAAAGCGTAGAAGAATAAAAAAAAATTAATGCAATCTTTTAAAATAGTTTTCCCTCTGTTCTTTAAATTACAGTTATTTATTTAGAAATAGGAAATAAATTTGATTCTGTCCCTTTTTTATAGAACAGAAGAATTTAATGTGAACGAAAACGTATTTGAAATACGAATTCTGCGTAATTTGGAAAACAAGTTAAAGAATCTGCGAAAAATTATTTTTTCCTCTATAGCATTACGCGAATTTCGTTTTTGTTTTTTGTTTTTTTTTTTTTGCAAGATTTTACATGTTGAAATAGTAGATTTAAAATAAAATATTTTAAAGTAATTCAATAACAATTTAATTTATTCGAAAGGACATGTAAATGGAATTAGATTTTCAGTATATTTATGTTTGTCGATTTAATGAATTTTATGACAAGATCGAAAGAGCTCTTTTAAGTGTTAAAAAACCTTTAAATTACACAGAACACTGCAATATTTTTTTAAAAAGGAGAAATATGCGATTTAAAATAGATTTTCCGGTTCAAGGTTTTTTTTTTTTTTTTAAATTAATTTTTTGCTTCCAATTGTCTATGGTAAAGAAGCTCCCATTCTATCTTTCTCTTTTATCGACGGATTTATCAAGATTGGCAGATATTCAAATCCAGTACTCTCTCCATAATCTGGAAGTTATCGGACCAGAGCACCGCTGAATTACTGGAAAATGACTGATTATTCATTTTATCAGCAAAAGCTATGCATTATTAAATGAAATTTAGTGGCTGCGGTAGAGTAGTTGTCATGGTCGCAAACTCGTGACTGCCATTGTTTCCTTCTAGTTATGAGTTCAAATCTTGACACCCCACAAAAGACCAGTCGTGCTGCGGTGCTGATGCAAGTTAAATTTGTAGAGGTTCTAAGTCCTCCCGAGGCGCGGTGTGGAAGTTTGAAGAAGCAGGTGCCCGCGCAAATGATGTCCTCGTCACTTGACCTTGGTTCGGAATGACGAGATCCGTTACCAGATACCCTGGTCATGGTCCCTTCGTTTGTTATTTAAATCGTTTTCATTTGAAAAATACAAATTTATATTTCTATGGCTCTGTGTTTTGGAGATGCTGACCACTACATTTTCTCTTGCCCTTTTACCAAAAGTTTTCAATTAAACTGTCCTATTGTTGAAGCGAAACCTCTATTTGGCTGAAGTCCGTGTGTTAAAATCTTTTTTAAATAGATTTCAAGCTTAAATGCTGTATTCTTACTGCTCGTAACATTCATTACCCAACAAATTTCATAAATGTTTCAATATTTGGTTACACTTTTTAAGATTTCAATTTTTCTTATTGTGTGCTTGTAGTTTTACACCTAGTATATATGTATATATTTTTGTCTAATACTTCATTTTTAGTTCACGAGTTTGTGGGCGCCTTTTAAATTGTGCCATTTAACCAAATATAAGTCACCTGTTATACGTCTTATTTCTGCAAGAAAAAAAAATTTACTGTTAATTTTCTATTTCTGTCATGTATATTTCCTACTCTGTAAACACATAGTAAGCTCTGTTTACTTTTGATTTCGAAATTTTGCAAGAAATATCCTTCTTATTGAATTTTACGATAAGTACTGCAGCTAGAGTATCAACCTTCAATCTTGATTTCTCACTTGTCAAAAAATCATTACCAATGGGAAAAAAATCTTTCAACTGCTGCATTAGTTCCAGGGCAGAATAACGTAAATTCAACAATTATAAGTATTTTTTCAAACGGAATGTTTTAATTTTTGAAATGGTTAAATATTTCCAACCGTCTTTTATCTTTTTTTTCAACACATGTTGATTTTCCCATATTATTCCAATTTATCAAAATTTAACCATACATTCAGTCATCTAATTTCTTCAAACAGACTATTGTCATAAATTTTCATATCAGACATTCATTTCGACAAAAAATCAACACAATTTTCTATATATGCCTAATTAACTTGAGATCAAGTAAAAAAAAAAACACCTTACAAAACTGTTATTTCTTGTGATATTTGTTTCAGAACGTTCTTCAACTTTTTGGAAAGATGTTTAGTAAAAATTTGGACGACATTGGTACACTTTTCCGTTATGGTCGGACTCGATTCCGCTAAGTTTGACAATTTTCTTTTTATTAAAAGAATAATGTTTTCTTCAAATCGTTATTTATATCAAAGGACAAAATCGTTCAAAATAAGACTAACTTCTGTAGCAGAAATATATTTATCTTCAATCTATTGAATCATTTTGTGGAAAATAAATGCCTGATTATGTACAAAATACATCAATATCTCTGATAATTCATAATTGAAAAAAATATTCAAGAATTTTTGGACAGTTGTTTAAACATTAAAAAAATGAACGGAGAGGCTCAAATAACTGTAAAATACGCTCTATAACAGGTATTGGAGCGAGCCATCTAACTTTTGAATATCCTAAAAAAAAATTTTATTCAACATTTGCGTAACAGTTAGGCGCTACACCTCTGAATACAGAGATTAACAGATTAGTTTTAAGATATCGAAAAGGAGGACAGGAAGGAAGCCACTTTTTGAGGAAGGACAGAACCTATACAAGGAGGTGTCCTTCCTAAAATAAGACGATTGGTCATCTTAGTATTAAAAGTCGAAATTATTCCATTGCAGTAGAAAGCGTAAAATAATTTTCTATGACTTTGCAGTCTGTGTATAAATGTCGGTTGCGACCGCGGTAGCCTAGTGGTCATGATCGCGGACTCGCGACCAGCGTTGTTTTCGTCGAGTCGTGGGTTTGATGCCTCTATACACGCGAAAACTGTCGAGGTCCTCCCAAAGGTGTGGCGTGGAAGTTTGCAGAGGAAGTTGTCGGCTCAGGTGTCATCCTCGTCACTCGAACGTGGCTCAAAATTACAAGATCTATTTCTAATAGCCCTCGTGTTCTTTATCAGTACGACATTAATTCACAATCACTGTATAAAAATGCAGGACTATAGAAAGAGTACAATAATATTACTCACCTCCTCTGGATTAACTCCGGTAAAATACCTTTCATAAATTGGAAAAAAGCCAAATTTGTACCTCTTTTTAAATAACTAAAATATTGTTTATATAATAAAAAGAAATGTACTCTGAATTTTTGCATTTATGGTTATTAGGGTGTAAAGTTGTTTTGCACAGTTATATTATTCCAAAAAATATATGTTAAAAATGTGCACTTGTGGCAGGAAATAAAGACTTATGCCTAAAATACAAACTGCGTTTGGGAAAAGAGTGTAATAATATGTGAAATTTACCACACTTTGACAATAATTCAAAGGCTGTCAATCAAACTGGGGAAGAATGCAAAATAACCTACTGTAAGAGGATTTTTTTATAATGATATTTTTCGAAATATAAAAACTAAGAAATCTATAACTAAAAGACAAATTTAAGTTTGAAAAAAATTAAACATAATTTAGCATATCTTTCAGAACAAAAAAAGAAGTCATATTTCAACCTCTTACTTATTTCCTTTGCACCATTTCTAAAATTAAATGTATTAAGTTTTATATTGCTTGTCAATATTTGATTACACAAACCCCAGTCAAAAAATTCTCAGTTCTAAATACGGTAGTATATCCCAATAAAGGACAGCCACCGGGCAAGACGTTTTGTCCTTTATATAGAGGTGTCCCTTAATAAGAGATAGATACATATAATATTTTTTCAAAAGGACGGGACCCACAGAGTTTTCTTTTAAATAGAGGTGTCCCTTATTTGGAAAATGTCCCTTACAAGAGTACTGCACTTCCATGGACTAATATACTTTGTGATTTTTAACAGTCCATATATTTTAAACAATACATAAAAATTCTTGTTTCAGTTCTTTCTTTATCTAAAGGAAAGAAATCTAATATGTAAAGTTATTCTCACATGTATTCGATGTGAACATGAAAACAATACATTTTTATCTCTGAAAACAAGTTTAATCCCATTGCTTGTGGCATATTCCCTTAGTCCAAAGGGGAAAAAATATCAAGTAATTATTTGACCCACATGTTTTTGTCAAACGATTTTCCTCTGACCGAACTTCTGAAGAGGTCATCATTGTCAGAAGCGATAAATGTTCAAAGGAAGAAATATTTTTTTCCCACATCAGACTAATTGGAGTTGATAACAGAGTCCTAATAGAGAACATCCAATTTCCTGAAGAATTCCGTGCCAGTGGAAATGCATGGAGTTGTAAAAGGTTATAAGAGTACACAAGACGATATAAAGGTGTAGAAAAAAATTGTGTTTGATAGGGAAAAAAAAATGAAAAAAATCGTTTCGCAACAGACCGTTAAGTACACGACATTTTTCCAATTAAGGATATAGTTTTCCTAGTATATAATTTTAAGTTGAGTAACACTAATTTTTTAAAGCATTTACTTAGCTGAATGAATATTTTTTTCGAAAACATTTTTAAACCAGAGCATGTTTAAGTAAAAGGAAAGATATACGTGGAATGTAATTAATTTGGTTGCAGGTTTTAGTTTAAAGGCTAACATATTCTAATAATTTTTTTGTTTTTTTAAGATAATTTTTTATTAAGAAGTGCTTGTTATAAAATTTTATTTTTATTGCAGTATACATTAAGAAAAAAAAAAGCTTATTGTACTAAGAATAAAACCGCATAAGAATGTACTAATCCAAATGCATACTCATTATCTTTATTCTGATTAAATTTTTTTAATCGATAGAGGAAATTCAATATTCGTTGCCTCAATGGTTTGATATTGCAAACATCTGTTTGTATCAACCGATTAAGATTTTTTGCCGAAAAGGTTTATTTTGTAATTATTTTGATAAAAATAATGTAATTTATCCTTTGCTCGTTATAAAGTTTTGTATGAATTATTTTTGTTGCTTAAAATATACGGAATCATAATTCCCTCAGGTGCGTACCTTCTTTAAGTAAGTACGGCAGACCATATAGATATTTTCTTTACCATGGGTTTTACTGTCTTAGGTAAATACGGGTGACGCGTCCCCAGAATACCCTATGATCTTTTTTCTGTTTTCGACCCTTCTTGTCTCCTAAGTTTTACCTTTTTTCCATTCTTCAAGGGTCTAGATCAGAGATTTTTTCTTGTTTGGCGCAGTATAGCTTCTGCATGCAAGTCTCTGGCGCAATAACTCTACCCTCAGTCACGCTGAATCATACTGTTATGAAATGATGAATAATATAAAAATCGATACAATTTATCTAAACATGGTTTTTTCATCAAAGAAATCAATTGCTTCTGTATGTTTTGAAATGATGACACTTTGTATTTTCAGTTTAGATCTTGAATAATAACAATAACAAATCTGAGGTACAAACTTGAAATTTAATTCTTTGATTGTTACAAAACTTTCGAAAATCTCATCTATGTGGTTAAATAAATTAGCGTTCAGATGATGTTGATAATCACTTTTAAAGGTTACAATTTTTTTTAAAAAAAATCTAGAGATTTACTTGTATATCAACAAAATGTCGCTGCTCTGAAAATTTGTCTTACGATCGCAAATCAAAATTTATAAAGTGAGCGAGTTATTTGTATTGTTTTTATATGAGTTTCATAGTTGAATAAAACTGATGTTTATTTTAGTGATATTGATATAACATAAATAATTTTTGAAAATTAATTTAACATTAACTAACATGTTGCGTTAATTTATTATTTGTGCTGAAACAGGAAAATGCAAGTTTATATGTGTTCCATTAAATAGTCGAAGTTGAAGTATCTTTACAACCTGGCTTCCATCCTTCCAAAAGTGTATTTCAATTTTCATCTTCATCCTTCTGTGGACAAAAAATCAATCAACAGCAACAGACACAATGAACGAAACTTCGATTCTCTAAAATATTTCCTTGATAAAAAAAACTATGTATTATTTTCCTAATCAAACAATCCATAATAGAAATATTTCTTATAATTATCGAATGCATCCTTATATTTCCATTATTTCAAAGCATGGTTCCTTAATTTATATGCGTCTCTTTTCCTACTACAATTTTTTTTTTCATTTCCTCCAAATTCATGAATTCGGAAAAAAAAAAAAAAACGAAGGCAGTGCTACGTATTAACAACATTTTAAGTGAATTACTTTTCCATGAGCTGAGTCCTATTATCTGGTACAATAACCGCCACAGTTTTGGGGCGTTTCCATTCTGAAAATCTAGGTTGATGTTGTGAGGATGTGTGAAAAATGCACTTTTACTTGCATGATACAAGTTTATTGCTCTCATGTTATTAAATCATGAGAATGGATGCATTTTGACCCGGATATTTTAATTATTTTATGTGAACAAATAATTAAGAATTTTCTTTCAACTTTGTGAGGGTATTTTACATTTTAGTGTTCATAAAACTGAACTAACTTTCGCAATGAATATTTCGTCTTTCATTAATTTGCTGTCCGATTCCTTAGCGGTAAGTGGTCGTGGTTTCGGACTCGTGGCCGGCGGTTTTCGTTCAGTCGCGGGTTCGATCCTTGGCCGCCAAGGACCCGCCGTGTAGCCGGGGCTGTTGCACGTTAAATCTATTCGGGGCCCAAAGTCCTCCCGTTGGCATGGTGTGGATGTTAGGAGAGGTGGTGCCAGCTCAGGTGTTGTCCTCGTCACTTGACCGAAGTTCAAAATTACGAGGTCCGTCGCCAATAGCCCTCGTGTTGCTTCTAGTGCGAAGTTAATAAAACCAAACGAATCAAAATCCTTAGCTGTAAGCAACGTTTAAATTTCAGAGAAATCTGTATAATTTTCGTAATTCTGCCCCATAAAGATGCCGATATAAATATTCAATTAACGAAGTGTGATTCGTTAAATTTAAATGCAAAATTTATGAAATAATTAATGATATTCAGATGCAAAAACAATTTTATGAGTTGATGCCACGTAACAGCATTTTTTTTTTTTCAGAAGCACCTTTAAAAGAATAAATCAGCTTAGCATTGACGTATTTTCACATTTGATGAATCGTAAAATTTAATAATGGGAAATTCTCTGCAGTAAATTTTGCACGTCATTTTCTAAGATATTAATATTAAATAAATTGTGTTCTGTCTCATTTTCTACTCTTTATTCGTTCTATATATAAATCTTCATTTTTAGAATTTCCTCATGATAGTAAATTTTAATAGTAACAAAACTTCAAGATATAGCTTATTAAAATTTATGATTCGTAATTTTTAATAAAAGAGTTGCTGTAAATCAATTAAAATACAGTCGTAAATACAAAGAAGGAAAATAGACAGAAATTGTTTCATTGAAAAATGAAAAAAATATATTAATATTTTGGAGATAAAAGCGAACGAAAGCCCTCTTGCTTACTATTATTAATCAGCTAGAATGTAATGCTTTTACTGCATTTTGCGCTTGAAAAAAAATTAAATATTTAATATCTATTCCTTTAAAAAAAGTTATTTGAAACACATTTTTAGGATCTCAATCAAATATTATTTCTAAAATGAAAGGTTCACTCTAATTTCCATTACGACATTTAATGTGATATTGTTATGTTCTGTATCAATTCTATTTTTTTAGGGAACCCACGTTCATTCTTGAAGTTATTTATTGAAAATGTGTATAAAATTAAGCGCATTGTAAATTCTAGTTTGCTTTAACAAGTTTCCTCTCAAAAGTAATTTAAAAAGATATTAAAGGAGAAATGTGTGTATCAGTTGAGTTTGGATCAAGAGTAAACGATATTTTTTTATTTAATTTCTAGTAGCCGACGCCGATAGTGATTCACCGAATCTGGATTTAGGTTTAAACCTTCGGTAAAATTTGGTTGCAATTTGGATCTTTTTTATTTTCTCCTCCTATATTTCTTCTTCCCCCAAGCAGAAACTTACTTTTGTTATTCTCCTCA
Source organism: Nephila pilipes (assembly GCA_019974015.1). NCBI lineage: Eukaryota > Metazoa > Arthropoda > Arachnida > Araneae > Nephilidae > Nephila > Nephila pilipes. The sequence goes on along the minus strand of BMAW01117680.1, from coordinate 567,709 downwards.
AGCTGGTTAGGAGAGAGGGGTGCCAGCTCAGGTGTCATCCTCGTCACTTGACCGCGGTCCAAAATTACGAGGTCCGTCGCCAATAGCCCTCGTGTTGCTTCTAGTGCGACTTTATAAAAAACTAAACTTATCTCCTCAAGCTGGAACCTTCAGGGGCTTACCTTTAGGTAGGTACGGGAATCAGGACTCCGGGGCACCCTATTGGTATTTTTCTTTCCCATGGGGCTTATTGTTTGTGATAAACACAGATGGTATCCACGGGATACCTTGGCGATAATTCTCTATTTTCGACTCATCTTCTTATCGCCCAATTTTTATCTCTTTCCCATTTTTTTTCCAAATGTCTGGATCACAGTAACTCCTCGATTGGCGCAATATAGGCATATCTGATACTTGTGCCGTTATACTCCACCATTTCTCTTTCTTTCCCTTCTAGCTTCGAATTATAAATGCGTTTTGTTGAAATAGAATAACTACTAAGTCCTTTTAGTTCCTTTAAGCGAGTCTGGTTAGATCTATAGTTAAATATCTATTTTCGGACCCGAAAAATATATCGGAAGTTGGAAACTCTTATTAAATGAGAAGGCCACTTGATTCATTATCCGAGAACTCCTCCGTAACTAAAGTAAAATGCAACAAGGTTGAATTACAGATGCTTTAGACATATTAAAAACGCACAATTCCGAATAAAATTATTGTAACTTAAAATATTAATTCTCATCTACTTGAGGTGATAGAAATATCCATCAGTAATTAAGTGCAAAATATATTCTAATTACTTTAGAGTATCAGTTTGAGTATAATTAACCATAAGTACACAGCAAAATATATATTTATGAAACACTGTACTTTAGCTGTGTGTTGTTTATTACTTTCAGGAAATATTACTTATCGTTGCATCAAAATTATACAAAAATTTATTGATAAAAATCAAACTATTTTTATTATAAGATATGAATTTATCTAGTAGGTCTCTGTTGAATATTCTAGACAATGTTTCTTTTATCATCTCTGCGTTATTGTGATTAGCAATAGTAATAAAATATAACCCCGCAATCCTTCTTAAAATATTCTATTTTTGCACTTGATATTCGTGTAATACGTAGCAGAAAAAGGCTGCCTTATTTACATGCCAAGACTTCTTATATTGAAACAGGTAATCACTTACTGTACATCCATTCCTGAATCGCTTGTATGAAAGAAAGAATGCCACTACCCTAAAATAGAAAGTTATTTCATTTCACTGGTGGTGTAACATATCTAATAAGGAAATGTATTCTTCCTCCTCGTGCTTCAATTCCAAAAATCCCTGATCACTAATTGCAAAACAATACTTACAAAAACCCAATCCCTGATTAGTTCCACAGATGACTGGGCAAGGCATTTAACTCGACACTTTCCTCCTCAACCGATTCCTACAACAAAACTTATTCTGCTTTAAAAATTTTTATTCTTCCAATTCGTTGAAACAGAGAGAGATCTTATCCATCGGTTTTATTTCTCTTGCACGCCATTAGTTTTCTCTTCACTGTGTGGCAAAGGCCATTTTTTCTCCCTCACTAGGCTCATCCAGAAGCTTCCGCCATTGCTAATTCCACCTATCGATGTCACGGATGAGTGATGCATCAATTGCACATCAATGGCGTGCGCTACTTTTTCTGCCTCCCTCATTCTTCCGCCAAAACAAACGATACGTGGAAAGAAAGCAGAGCGATCCAGGGTTAATTACGGACTTCTACTATTCTGGAGATTGAGTCTCGAGATAGTTAAGAGACAAACACATGGCGAATTATTCGTTTTTTTAGAAAGTATTTTACTTTTTAAGTTGTTTGCTTATGTCTGTGCAAAAATAAAATTTATCTAAACTATCAAGCACGAAAATGCATGCCACCCTGGTATTAATGCTCTCAAACAATGAAATGTATCGGATGTTTTTTTTATTAGTTTTAGAGATACCGTAACAGGTTCTATATACTTTTTAAGCACGTGTATTTAAATATTCTACGATATTAAAGTGATCGTAAATATCCCTGCAATGATATCTGTCATATTCCATACATTGTTCATCATACTTTAATTGATTCAGGGCTAAAATTCAGTGGTTTTATTGCATTGTTTTAGGTATTTTTAGATAATTTAAATATGTCACTCATGAGAATCTTTAGATATTTTGTTGATCTTAGGATATTTCTCAAACCACATTAGTAAAGCATCTCTATCCGTGAAAAGTATGATCCTAGAATCTTGCCAGTAGCCTATAATGTAGAACTTTATTTAATTTTCGCTCAGTTAATGTAATCTTTGATACTCGCGCTTTGCTACTGAGGTTATGTGTAATTGAACTTCAATAAATGTTCAATCAAGATATAGATAGTTGAGAAAATTAAATAATTTTTTGTGGATTCTATACAATGACCACAAAACTACAACAATCAGTTTATAATTGAAAATTCTACCAGTCTTATAAACTGCAAAACTGTCTCCGAATCCTGAAAAAACTCTTGTAAACTGGATCTAAGTGATATATTAGTTCTCAGATGATCACTTAACACCTCCTTGAACCAATGTCGTGCGCACATCTATCTCGATGATGATCTTCCTGTGGTAGTCAGGTTAATACCTCCATTCTCTCTGTCTCCTCTCTCTTTCTGATAATTTTCCATTCATTATAATTTTTGCACAGAAATGCTAATTTACATAAGTAATGGGGTTATTTACTAGGTGATGTTTTCAAATCGAAGAACGGCATAAAGTAGTTCCAAAGGTTAGCTGAAGGGGGAAACATGCGATAATCAGTTAGAAATTTATTATCAATGGAGAAAACTTTTGAAAATAAGAACTATTAAAGGAAAAAATATCGTTTTTACAAATAAAAATAAAATCGTACTTCTGTTAAATTTTTTTTATACGAAAAACTCATAAAATATACATTATACATTCGTTGCTTCCATAATCTTAAATTTTTCATGAAATAAAAATATTACATTCTTACCCTAAAAAAATTATTTCTCTTCCTTAAAGCGTTTTGAAAAAAATTAGAGCAAATAATGCTATTACCGAAAAGATATCGGAATTATTGCAAAAAAAAAGATACATTTAATTTCATGACGGCCATTTCTTAAAACTGAACAATAATTATTGCGAGCTTATCTTCGTTAAATAGACATTAACTTAGTTTAAGTGTTTCTGAAGGTAGTAATTTATGTATGTAAAATTTTATTCAAATCGCGAAATAATTTTTTTGCATTTTGAGGAAGAAATCAATTAACGCTTACACAGACCATTAACCAAGTGTTGAAACTTCTCAAACAAGGATTTCTATTGATAGATTTCTTTCCTGATGAATCGCTATTTTAATAATATTTAATTGTAGACTTCACCCGTAGTTCCATTATGTTTTATATTTTGTTTGAAAAAATGCCCAGAAATAGCAAAATATCATTTTAAAAATAGTTTAAACAGTGTGAAAAAAAGTAATTATCTGGAGAGGCTTGAAGGGAAAGATTTATTATATGAAAACTTCTGTTTAATATCGATACATAGTGTATTAAAGATGGTTTGAAAATATTAACTTGCTTGAGAAGGTTTTCTACTAAATTATAAAAAGTGCTTAAATTGTATTTGATAAAAATGTACATTTTTAATGAATATCGATATAATTCGATGAATCTAGAAAAGGTATAAAGTTATTGTGTCGATATAATTTTTTAATGCGTTTCAGTACACATTATTTTAAATTGCATATATTTTGTTTTCATACAGAATGATAAATGATTTAGAATAATTATTTTCTGAAGAAAATCAAACAAGTAACGTTACATTAGTGAAAATTGATCCTAAACACTTTTCTCAGGTCCTGGTAGCCTTATAGCATAGTCATCAGTTTGGGGAATAACGAGGGTTACTTCATGTAAAAAGCTACTGGGACTTCATGCGTCGTAATACATAGGTTTTTAAAATAAGTTGTTAGATCGAGTGTCATCCTCGTCCATTGCGCAGATAGTATGCAAAAGTTAATCTAAAGCAAATTTTATTGAATTTACCGATAGTTTTCGATCTATGTTTGTATTTCAATCTGTATTTCTAAATTATTTTATTACTGGCGTTAATGTGCGTATAAGTTTGAATGCATTCAATTAAAAATAGAGTATCACAAAATAATTTTAGTCTAAACCAAAATGCTCGATGTACACTTGAATTACTCCTGAACAAATAGATATGTAATAATCATTATTTTATCGAAATTACAGAAGCTGATTTGAATCTTTGAATGAATATTCCTAGTAAAATTACATTAAAATTTTGTCGATTAACATTCAAAAGTCTGTTAACTTTTGCTATTTAAGTAAAGAATAATAGCTTTTTTTTTCTCTTTTGCTTCATTTTCGCAAAATGCCTATTATCTGTTAAAAAATTCGAAATATATCTGATTTCTCAAAAATAATGATGAACTTCATGCAAGCTCTTATCTTTTCTCTGATTCTTTAGATATTGGTAAAAATAACAACTTATGCGATCCGGAAATTAAAAACTGCTAAAACAGTGGTTATGCTTATGATTTCTTAAAAAGGCTTAAAATTATCGGGAAGTTATCCTTGGTGACACAGTTTTTAGGTAAAGGCGACACATTACACAAAAATGACTAATCTTTGCCTATCTTTAGAAGGAATGAGTAAAGTTACAAATGCAAGAAGTTCATGACAGCTCAGAGGTGATTAGTGTTTGCAACCCATTGACTTTCGGAAGTAATTTTTTTTTCTTTTAAAATATCCTCAATCTTAAATAATTGTTACGGAAATAATGAGTTGCAATATTTGTCCTGAGTATTTTAAAATTTTGTTCAATACAAAGATCCAGGGAAAATGTTCAATTCATGAAATTGAAGAAACTGTTAATGATATTAGAATTTTAGCAAATGAAAGTTTTAATGGAATCAAATTATCAAATTTAAAATTTCTGTGCATTTTACTTCTTTGAGAAACTCCACTAAGTTATTGAAGCAAAAAAAAAATTGGAATTTTTTTTTAATGAGCGTTTCAAAATAAAATGTACCTCATTTAATTCTTTGTTTTAAAATTGTCAGTTTTTTGTGAAAATAAAAATCAGATTGTATAATCAGATTTTACTTTTAAATTTCAACGCTGAATTTTCGTTACATATATATATCATCAGTTCTATTGTATTTTTTTTCACGTGGGGTGATGCAGAAATTAGGAAAGGGAGGCTCAACTATTTTCTTTGTCATCTCTGAATGTGCTTTAAAAGTTCAAACTATACAATAACCATAGTATAGTTTCTACTTTGATATTAATTCAAAACCAACCATTTCATTTTTTAAAAAAATGTTCAGTCATAAAATGCTTTTTTTAAAAAATTTGTATAGAAAAAAGGTTTAAAGTGAATAAAAATGTCTTATCCCTACACAAAGTTTAATTTTCAGTTCAACAGTTTCGTAATCAGATTACTTCATAAATTTTTTGAATTTATTAGTTGTTATCCTGGGACGGTTGTAATATCCGTATAATATAATTTTGCCATGCTTAGGCATGAAATAAAACTTGAAATAAGGCCTGCATGAATACTTGCAATTGTGTGATACATATATTTTTAAGCACACACAGTTAGTACAATTCCTATTCTCATTAATCTAATTATTTCTTCCTAAACAATTGAAAATCACTAAGTGCTTTGCAAAATTTAACAATATCTGATAATTTTGGAAAATTTGAAAAAATTATAAAATATTTACAGATGTTTGATATATGAACGCGCATATACATTTGTTATCACTTTTTGATGCTTTGAAGTTATTTCTAGGAACAAATATCATTTCGCTGACAACATACTGAAAGCTTCCAATTCTTTTTAAGTCTCGTGTTTCTAATAGTCTTTACGAAAATACATTACAAAATCATAACTTCTCAAAATATTCTAGTTTTGGTAACCCCATGAAGTCACGCAAAACACGTGTGATTAAACATTTTTAGAGAATCCCGAGAAATAGGCGTATGTAGTTTTATAACCTATAAATTTTTAACTTGTACGTACGGGATGAAATGCTGTTCATGAACTTGAAATAAAACTTACGATTATCTTAATATAATTTCAGGGATTTTTGTGGAATTTATTTCTTAACGCTCAAATTATGATCATTCGAAAGCTCCATTCTGACGAGTGAAGCAAAGCAACAGCAAATTGGACGGATTTGGCCTAGAAAATGGGCCGTTACCTTTTGAAGGGAAGATTCTTTTGAATCATTTACAGGATTGATACCCTATTGTTCGAATCTTATCAATCAAACTAATAGACGAGGATTCGAAGTTTATATTCGAATAAAATGAAATATCTGTGTACTTAAGGTCTTCAATAAGGAAAGCCTCTCTCTCTGTAAGCGAATTTATAGAGAAGACTTAGAAGGGCATTTTTCAGCTTCAAAGATTCTGTAGTGGAGCTTTGTAGTTTCAATGCTTTCTTCCACAATTTATGGATCTTCCACAACAAAATTCGAAATATGATAAGGTTATCAAAACTTGCATTAAATATAAAAGCAATTTTTATAAGTTCGTATTTTCACTTTTTTCTGAGCCATTTTTTAAAGTGATATCAGTCCACTTTGGGGGGGGGATAAGCTTATGGTAATTTTTGTGAGATATAGACTTTCTCATTTTATATCTAAACTCTCATATACAATGGAGCACGATTTCTTCATAAATTAATCAAGAAAATTATCTTTTGCCCCAGTTTATACATTGATGTAATTACGCAAACTTTTAAATATTTCATAATAAGAAAAAAATAGGCTTATACTACTTTTAAAAAACGGCTAATATGTATCTGTAGTTTTTAAAATTAAAAAAAAAGACATCTATTATGATTAAAGTTTTACCCATTGCTAATAACATTATCAGATTTTACTAAAACAAAGACATTTTATCATTCTGCATCTCTGATGGTTGTATATGAATATAATTCAATTTTTAATTATTTACACCTTAGCGCTACGTTATAAAATTTCTTAAACTCGCTTACTTTACTCTTTAACTTAAAATTACTTGACTCTTTACTTAAAAACTTTTTTAAAACTCAGTTGATTTGATAGCACATAAAGTCAACATACAATGGTTTGCCATCTATGGCGCAAGACGGCTAGAAATAATTTACGTTATGTCCCATCGGTGGTGTACGTCGTAGCAAAGATATTCATAAATAATTTAAAGAGTGGAGCTATTCATTAATGAGTTGTGAATAATGAATTTATAATTGAGAATAAATGGTTAAATATTAAGTGGACTGAAAGAGCGGATCAAATAAAGCATACAGTTTGTGACGTCGTGAGCTCTATTCGCGATTTTTTTTCTCACTAACCTCGGGAATTTTGTAGTAATTTGAATTACATAAAATTATAATTTCTTCCCAACCTGAATGAAACTGGATTAGGTAAATTCGCGGATGATAGAAGTATAGGGAATTGAATTAGATATAATGATATATTAATGATATAGAATTGAAAGGAAAATGAAACTAGATAGACGATAACGACAGGCTGATAAATATTTGTAAGTTGTATTAAAGCTTCGAAGTTAATATTTTGGGTAGAAGTGAATCTTAGTTGAAGTACTAGAAAATAATGATCGGTTGTTTGCGAGAAGTGGTTGAATCAGATCGAGTGAATGGGCAAGCTTAAATATGATTAGCCGATCATAATTTAGAATTGACGAGTTAAGTGGGATTCGAGAGAGAACGACTTAATCTATTCTTCAGTACTTGTTATTAAAGTATTTTAATTTCCTCTTTCGTGTCTTCAACTGGAGCCTCATGATTATTAATTGTGCAATTAGAAAGGTAGTAAAATTGAATAATGAAGGACGGTCTTCTGAAGTTAAGCTGAGCAGAATTATTTTGAAATATCATGCTTTTATCTTTTTGTGTGGAAAGGTGTTGAAATCTATTCCAAAACAGAATTTGAAATATATAGCCTTTTCTTTCTGTTAATTTTTATGGTAATTACCTAGAATATCAGGGAAATCATATCGCAATATCGTAATGCATAGACAAATAAATCTGTGAATTGTTTGAAATAATTAAATAAGAATATCAACAAAAGTATCTGAAATAAATATTTTGCAACAAATTTCACATTTGAATGTGTTGTGAAAATTTTTTTTTGAGGTTTCGTTTTAAATGGTGCTTTAAAATACCAAATCAGAACTCTTTATAAACTAAAAAAATTAGTTGAGTAATTTTCGAATTCCGTTTTGCATATAAATAAAGCAAATAAAAAGTTCTTTATGCAAGGGTACGTAAATACTGAGAAAATTTTTATTTTACTGAAGTTATGTTTGAGCTTCATAAATTTTTTCTTCCAACACATTTTAATATTCAAATGATCTAACATTGAGTTAATCATTTTATGTCATGGAATTTGACAGATAACACTGGGCAAAATTGTTTATATTTTCTCAAAAAATTTTTGTTTCAGTTTCAATATAATACTAATTTTAAATTTTACTGTAGGATGTATATAAATCTGAATAAAGCTTAATAACAATCAAAATTCATAATCTAGAAATCAGATCGAAATCAATTTAAAATGCTTAGTAATATCAATGATAAGAAAATGCGTGCATGATAAGTTAATTTACATAACACAAAATTAAATAATGAAAATAAATTTTCTTTGTGCGCCTTTAAAATAAAAGTACGGAAATTATTCTTTTGATGTTCGATTTACATTGTAATTGATTCTTTGGGAAACAAAAAAAATTGGTTAAATAATATTCTTATTTATAATTACTAAAGAACACGAATAACAAAAGCAGTTTTATTCGCATACACAAAAAGCTCAAGAAAATGAGATTTTTGTAATTTCATTCATTTAAATTCGAAAAGGATAAACGTCAACAGAAGAGGAAGAACGCGCGTATAGTTTTTATTTCGAATGAAATTCTTTCATATTGTTATATCCGAGTTATAAAAAAATTTCCGGTAATGTGCACAAAAGCTCGATGCTGCTGTGTCCCTGAAGCTTATCGAGGTATCACTTTATTGACATCTCAAACACCGAATATCATCATCTCCAACGAGTTAATCGTTTGTTTGACGTACCTAAACTTGTTTTCCAACTCCCACCATGTCCATTGTCTAACGTTACGCCTGTCAAAGTCGAATGTCAAAACATTTACTCGAGGAAGTTATTCCTATAGCGGGGAAAAAACTGCCTCAGTCAATTATCCAGCATCTTTTATTTCACGAAGATCTAACGATTTGACTAATTCTTTTCCTCCTCGGGGGAAAAATAATAACTTCTTCACAAAAATGAGGTACATTTTCTTTTTTACTTCTTTTCCAGTGAAACAAAATAGAGTTCTGTTGTAAGTGCCCGACCGTATCTGGAGGTCATTGGCTTTTTATGAACTTGGGGCTCTGCGACTTAATCAAAGTTCTAAAATCTTTCATTGCAACACACCTGCTCACCAGGTTCGATAGCATCACAAAAGTTCTGGAGTTGGATTAATATGTATATTTTGGTTTTACTGGGTTTTGTAAAGGCAATCGAGTCTAGATCTTTCAGTTGGGAAACTCAGTCCATGAATGCTATTTATACAGAAAAGAGAATAAAATTGGACAAAACTCCTATTCAAAATTTTTTACTACCGAAGAAGAGGCTGTATTAAGAAAAATAACCACAGAGCATAGCATTTATTTTAACAAGAAATGTTACAAATTTATACAAACAGTTTTTTGAATCATTTATAATACCTAGCACTTGTTATAATTTTAATATATATATAATAAAAGGATTTATATCCTTGAATTTACAAAGCAAAAGCTTAAGATTTTAAACTCGAGTATGTGTGTTTTAATTGTCTTTTGTTGTAATTGCATTTATCAATGTAGTGTATAAAGCGAATATACTGGAATTGATTAATGCTTTCGGTATTTCTCTATATTGAGTACTAATAACTGACATAATATCTAGCAATCTGAAAAGAACATTAGAGATTATATGTTATGTAACACAGATTCGAAATTATATATATATATTAGAGATAGCATTTTTGTGAAAAACTATATTGTTCTGTAAACTTCAACACTATTTTAACTCAGTTGCTACACTTTACACCTTATAACATTCATTGGCTCTCTACGAGTAAACAAATCTTTTTTCTAAATTCAAATTACTTTTGAAACTTAATTTCCAAAATTTTTGTTCCTTTTTTGTGTGTATTTTATGCACCATGTTTGCTTGTAGTTTTCATATACGTGGTGATTTGTACATGCAAACATTTTTGATAATTTTGTTTTATCTTTTGATTTTTTAACTACCTTTTTGTTTAAGTTGTTTTTTTTGTTTTTGTTTTTAAAGATTTATTTGGGCATGTATAGTGTGTTTTCCTACCTAAATTTTTTTTAATTTTTTTTTATTTAACTTTTAGATTATTTTCAATTTATATTTTTCGTTTTATAATCATTTTTAACGATGTATTTCGTTGATGGAATAGCATGGCCAATAATTTTAAAATAACCCAACTTAACAGTCTATAGCTTGTTACAACTTCAAATATATTATTTTCTAATTTTCTTTTTTTTTCTTCAAAAATATTTTAGTTTTTAAAATTTTTCAATTTTTGCATCTTTTTAGTTTTTCTGGGGTTTTTTTCTATTTTTTTTTTAAAAATTTACTTTCTTTTGAATTTATAATTTTTCTTTTTAGTGAAATGTGTTTATTATATTATCTTCCACTTTTCAATTTACAATTTTTGTCTTTCTATTTTTGGTTCATGTCTTTTTTCTTAATGTTCAATTCTGATTTTACATTTTCTATAATTTTAATTTTGAATCAACTTCTTGGTTTATTTGGGAATTTTAAAAAAGTATGTCCTATTCAATTTAAAATAAATTCTAAATTATAAAGATATATATATATATATATATATATATATATATATATATAATATGTAATGTGTGTGAGAGAAAGAGAGGGATGACAGTAATGATCAAGAAAAATGGCAAATAAATTTGTAAAATAAAAAAAAAGTTATAAATGTCATATAAAGAAATCGTTACAAATAATCTTTAAACATTGCATAATAAAGATGCCAATACTGTAACAATATTCATCCAAAAATAAATAGAACTGTAGCTGTAAATTTTAAATATCCTTCTTTAATAAAGAGGACAATTTCAAAATTATTTGAAACTCCTTTATCATTTCTCCATATATTTTCAGTTTTATGAATTTTTTAAAATTAATAAGAATGACATTTCCGACCCATTAAAATAGAATCAAAATATATATGAAATTATCGAAGCTGCAAATTAATAACTAATGCGCTCAGTTTCTTCAATGCAATAGTCTCAAAGACTATCACCGAGAAAAATTATTCACAGCCTAAGAAATGCACAAGCACTATTCCATTCACTCATCAAACAGTATCTTGAAATTATTTTGTGTACATTTTTTGAAAGCGACCGAAATAATAATACATGTGTTGCAGTCACGTTTCCAAATCTCTGCGAGTGAAAAACTGCTTAATTGAAATTCAATCTTTTCAGAGTAAGAGTATTAAAATTAAGTAAGTAAATATCAACTTCAAGTAGCTATTCCGAAAAATATGTTCCTGAATTAATCTCCGTTAAGTAATCTTTCCCACGAGTTTTATACGTTCACTTTTATAATCCCGAAAGCTTTCACCACCGTAAAAAGTTTATAGGATCCGTTTTTATTTTGTAATTTTTATCTGCTGCTTTCTTCGATTCGCGGGAAAATAACTGAAATGTCAGCGAGCAACAAGGCATTTCGTACTGATAACCACAAGGGCTTTAAGGGTTTGCTTGAGCAAGTAAATCACTTTACGTGCGTATTCTGAAAGGGATGCATGCACGGTTTTTACTCATCTGTGGAGAGTTCAAGACGACTGTGGTACGCCTTATGATCCAAACGTTTGTTCTACCTTATTAGGTACCTGGAATGTGGTGTTTTTTCTGGGAGTTGAATCTTGCTCTTCACATATCCGTTAATATATCGTTTAAGGAGCGAAAAAAGCATTTTGTGTGCAACACGTTACGAGTGCGTGAACATTTTACAACAAACTCGTGGTTAATTTGGGTGAATCACATTCATTTGTAAGAGAAGAATCTTAAAGATTCCAGATTCATATACTTATTGATTGAAATTCTCCGAATCATATTAAGCATTTTCTAAAAACTTCATTGCTTTTCTTTCTTCCTCGCTTTTCTCCTATTCACGCAGAAGTTAGTCATTGTCCCAAATCGTAACAAATTATTTACAGCCATGACAAATTGCTGCGTGTTAAGTTTTAAAATAGCTATTATATGAATGGAACAAAGAGGAAAAGTTAAATTCATTAAATATTAGGGTTGTTTTTTTTTTTCATCTGAGCTTTTAAAAATACTATTATCTGCATATGTTTTGTTTTGTATATCTATAAATATATGAAAAATACGTTTTATTTTTTTTCTATGTAAAATATACGCATACGCCAATGATAATGTCTTTAAAAAAAAAGAAATGGTTTGCGCATTGATATATAAAGCTGGATAGCCTTGTCAACTTTTCTAGCATCCGATGAAAGACTTTATTTAAATAAATATATTTCAAAAAGCAGACAAGTTTGTAAAATTTTAATATTGATTTAATAAAATTAGATAAAAATATGCAAAAAATATTTTTGACACCCCTACCCCTTGTTTTATCCAGTCACTGGAGTTGGTGGCTATGGAAATTATGAGCACGGTAAGAATTAAAACAATTGTTAAATACAGATCATAGCAAAGGAAACCATTATAGCTTACACTTATCTGGGAAGGGGAATAATGAAAACATATTTCAGATGAATAAAAAAAAATAATACGAGGGCTAATTTTTTCAACTTCCTACAGATCTACTAATCGACTTGCTGGATCTACTAATCGACTTGCTGGACTCAGTTAGGTGGATCCGCTTACAATGCAGTCTCCTGACTGTAACTTACATCGCTGCCAAGTCGAAAAGATCATTTGGAATTGAATTACAGTCCCATTTATATGGCCAGCAGGATTCATTCTCCCTTTAAGTGTGAGTTGCATAGCATCATTCGTTTCTAACAGGCAGATCGAAAAAGCACTACTTTATAACAATCCAGAATTGAAAGAAAATTCCGAACAGCAGGTACACACAAACTCCCTGAACAAAACCAAAAAATTTAAGCAAACTTTCATGAAACAGAAGACCAAGAATACTGTTTTCTGGGATAAGAATGGTGTGCTGTTCGTGAAGTTTACGGAACCGGGGACTAGGATCAAAACAAACCTGTATAGTCAGACATTACATTGACCGTGGAGAGCTATTCGGAACAAAAGAAACATCCTATTTGTGGAATTATTTTGATTCATGACCACGTACGACCACATATTGCTATGGTAACCAAACAGCGTCTTAAAAAATTTCAATTGAATGTTTTCGCTCACCCGGGTACAGCACTGACCTAGTGCCGAATAATTTCATTTCTTTCGAAAGCTGAAGAGAAGTCTCTGAGGATAGCGCTTCCACACTAGCAAAGGACCCCAAGATGCCTTCGAGACCTTTCTCAACACGCTGAGAACAACCTTTTATGATGAGGGTGTAAGAAAACTTGTCCAATGGTATGACAGATGTCTCAGCCTTCATGGTAACTATGTGAAAAAGTAACATTAACTGCACTTGCTTTTGGTAGCAAAACCATTTTGTTATTCACGCTTGTCTTTTTAAAGCCCTATCTTTAAAATAGTCCTCGTATATATCTGCTTCCGTTTGCTGTGTAAAATTAAGATGTAATTATAAAAGATCTTACTGATTAATGGAGAATTTAGTGTGGCTTTAAGACCATCTATCAATGGTATTTATTAATTGTTTAACCTAATTAATATTCGATTTATCAAGGGGAAGATTTATTTCAACGTTTTTGGAAATTGTAATTTATAGTTTGCTTTACGAACAAAACATTCCAAAAAACTTTAATTATTTTTTAAAGAGATAACTTTGGATGAATTCATCGGGTATTTAATTTTAAACTAAATTTTGTATACATTATTTAAGCAAATTACTTAGTACATGACAGAAGAAGAATTAGTTATTTCTGTATTACTAAGCGATGAAAACTCTACGATAAAATTTTTGAATGAAAGTACTTTAAATTTCAAAAAGTATAATTGTTCAAGTACTTCTATAAAACACTTTGATAAAATTAGCATGAAGTGATAGTTTTTTAATAAAATTACCTATAAGATTAATATCAAGGTTGTCCAATAAACTATCTAATCTAATAGTATTGACATTTGAATTCGCTGAAGTCTACTTAAAAAATATAAGTTTGTGAATTTATATTTCAATAAGATTTTATCGAAGGGATAATTTTATATATTACAGTTTCCAATGAACTGGTTTAATACATTCAAGTCGCAAATTCGCTTAATTTATTTTGTCATATTGCGATACTTCGCTTTACTAATAAAATTACTGATCCATGTCAATATTCTCCTTAACAATGAACAAACAACTAATTTTTATGAAACAAGACCCTTTTTAATAGTAAAGTAAAAATACAGAAACGCTGGTTTTCCTCCTTCGATAACATTTTAAGAATATTTCGCAAGGCAGTTTTAGAAAATGAACGTTCCTGACACTGGAGGATACAAATTAATGGATTTCGAAACACTTAAAACAGGAATTCATTTTTCCCTTTTTCTGAATGGACCATAATGGGCCTTTATTGCACCACGAAAGCAAGGCGAAAAGTAGGTTTACGACTGAGAAAAGGATTTCTCCTTTGTCAGATTTTATTAAGTGAAAAGGAGAGATTAAGTAGATAAAGATCACATATTTACTGTTCTTTTATAGTTTATGGTTTCCATACCCTATAAGGAAAATGTTCAACCAAACCAATAACGCTTAATAGTTTTTTAAAAATCTACTCTATCATTTTATGAACGTTTTATGAAAGAAAAGTTAGGTATGACGACGTGCAAGTGGAAATAAGCTATGCAAGAAACTTTTTCAGTAAGGGATTGTTCGTCATTATGTTTATCATTTGACATAAACTAATCATATAAATTATTAACTATGTTTTGATTATATTTTATAACTATTTTATTCCTGATTTATTGTCCAATTACGGCATTGTCATGATATAAGAGAGAAAAAAATATTTATACAATACATTTTTAAGTAAGGAGTTCTTGGATCTTATCAATAAAATGCGTGACTAGATTTTGGACTAAAGAAGTTTTCTCAACCGCTCAAAGAAACAATCGTTCACTCCAGAGTTTTTGATACGATAATGGTTAAAAAAGATATATAGGTTGACGCATTACAATGCATTTTCGACAACAAAGTGTGCTGTAGTGAATAGATAAATTCTAAACGTTTGTTTACTGTTGGTTATAGTTGACTAGTTGTATTTGTGCCCTATATCGTGAATATTTATTTGCATCTCAAAATAAAAGATATCTGTACATAGACAATAAATTTGAATAGATATGCAGGTATATTTCGTTTCACCGTGAATTAATCTTAATCGGCTTCCCTCAAGATTTTTTTTTAAAAAAACTGTCTTATCATATAATTGTATAAATATCTTTTTTTAGCAAACACATTTAAAAATGCAGTCATTATTCAAACAAAATTGATAACTTAAGTTCAATACATCAAAGAAAATTGCAAAAGTGACTTTTAACTTACGATTAGAAAAAATGTTTTTTTTATCTTGATTTTCTAAAAATATTTTATTCATTTGTACCGAAATTGAGCGAATTTTTCGTTATTTAAAGATAAGAGTAAACTATGTATTGCAGAATGAATGCTTAGGATGTACAAGCTGTTGTTTTTAAGAATTTTCAGAATTAGGTTGCATAGATAAGTATCCAATACATTGTAATTAATCTGTCGAAATAATATTTCAGTTTTTTTAAAGATAATGATTTTTCGGAATGACATCGAGTGATATTGGTTGAGATTTATTCAAAAAAGTTTTTTTTAGAAAAGAAAATTATTCACTTTTTTTTGTATCAATATGACTTTATATGAACATCTATGTCAGAAATGAATTGTAGAGCAGAAATATTTTTTCTCTAGGAGCCGAAAAATGTGTCTATTTGAAATGTAAAACTAGTGTCAAAGCTTATAATTTAGGGCTAATTATTATTGGTTAACCAAATAAATAATCACCATATTAATCTTTTACTTCCAAAATATTGAATTTGTTCAAAACTACCCATTTGACTTACCTATAAAACCATAGCTTATCGGTCACTAAATCAAACTTTTGAACTCAATTTTTCTAAAGTCTTATAGTACGAATTTATTGATTAATTGCTTTTTAACGGTTCTATTAGAAGTAGCGCAAAAGTTATTGGCGACAGACTTGTAATTTTGAACTTTAATCAAGTGATGAGGACTAAACTGAGTCACTCCTTTCTTCAAATTTCCACGTCCCACGAACAGGAGAACTTGGAGCCCCGACAGATTTTATGTGCATCAGCCCAGCTACACTACAGGTCCTTCTGTGCTTCGGGACCCGGACTCATGAATGGAGGAAAACAAAGACAGCCATGAATTTGAGACCATGGCCATTAGGCTATTCATGGCTGCTTTGCTACAAGTTTAATTCGTACTTGAATATCTTCTTTTGGGTGAAGATTAAAAATATAGCACGGAATTTTTTTATTTGAAAATAATTCAAAATTTTATATGGCCCATCATCAAAAATACCTGACTAATTATAATTCAACATAAATTTAACAAAATAAAATTAAATCAGCAACTATATAAATAATTTCATTAAATACTGAACAATACTTGGAAGGGAAACTTTTTGTATCTTTGAGTTATAGCTTCTTTTTATTTAAATCACAACTTATAACCAAAGAAAAAAAAAATGTGGGTAATATTGACACTGGAGACATCTACTGCAATCACTAAAAGCTATTGACGCATTTGATATATTTAAGTACATCTACTGCATGATATTATAAAAAGGAAGGAAACATGTCCCGGATCAACAACACTTAACTTGAGAATTGGCGAGTTTCGAATAAAAAGATGCACGATTGAGCGCTGAACCGCGAAACAAAGTTTTGTCCTGTATTGAAATGCTCATTATCGAGTTCCAAAGCTGGTTGTGCGAGCGACTTGGGCACAATAGCAGTTCATCGTCACCGCTGAAGATGGGTTTCTCAAGTCGACCAAATACACGCAAGCCTGGAGTCATCGAATTAACTTGTAGCATTGGGTGAACTACTTAGTAGAACATCTAGAGGAAGTGCATGTTCCGTGGCGTGAATCACTTTTTGGAAGTGTGTAAATGTCGAATTTTTATGACCGAAGCTTTTTTAAAAGGACGTGTGATATTCCTTCCATGAGAAAAGAAATTATACGAAGATGTGAATTAGGTACTAGCAAGGGGTGAATACTTTTTTTTTAATTCTGGAAGGCCGTTGTAGGTTATTTTAAATCTAATTACGCAGCTAAGTGTATATGAAATCTAACAGATTCATATTTTAGAAATATTTACGTGAAAATGTGTATATAGCGGTTTGTAAATTTAACGTGTGATTTTACTACAGCGTTTCGATAAACAATTTCTTGTTATATTACTAGTACACAGTGAGGGGTCAGAATTCTACTTTTTCTTTTTGCGAAATTCACATTAAAATTTGATTCCGATGATGTTACAGAAGACATTAATACCTTTTTTATCATTTTTTTTATATACACGAATTAGTATTTCTTGGAAATACATTACATGATTTTGTTGAAGTGTTATCAGCAATTGATAATGTTCAGTCAGTGATTGGCACAAGAGCAAAGGAAGATATTTTTAAAGATGTTCTGAGTGAAGATGTCTCGGATAATGAGAAAGATAGACAAAAACAGATTCTAAGGTTTTCGATGCAACAGAGCTGTTACTAAATGATTTTGAGCAACCGGTATCTCAGATTAGGACATATAAGATCTGCCATGCAAGAGAATACGAATAAAAAAATCATCCATTAATTATTGGTTGATAAAGCAGTAAACTGAATTTTCTTTAAATATTTTAAGTGTTCTTTTATTAGATATTTTTTGTAAAAGCCAATTGTCTTATGTATAGTAAAACTAGCATGCATGACTATAAACATATTTTCTCGAATGAACCAGTTTTTCTGTAATTTAACGCAAATTGTTCGTTACTCAGAAAATTCATGTTGCTGTTGGAACTAATATTACCGCTTAATTCATATTAATACTGTGGCTCGGGTTTATTAACCACTACTCTATTGCGTGTTAACGGAGTCAGATTGTATTTCCATAGTCATACCTTCTTCGTCACTGGATTTTTTTCAATTCTTGTTGTTCCTAAAAACTATATTTATCCTCTATGTCACTATTCACTTTTTGTAACAGAGCATTATATAGAGGAGTTCTATCCCGTTCCATTCGCTACAACGTATGAATTGTCGATCATACCAGTAGAAGAATTTTGTGAATGTTTTCTACACTAGGCTTAAATGGCAGCTTTCACTTCGTTGTCAGAAGGAAAATTATTTCCATAAAGGAGATATTAGTAAAGGAGTTTAAAAAGCGATAAAAATCGCAAGGTCCAATGAAACCTCTTTGCTTCAACCTCATCTTCATGTGAGTCACCATCTTCTTCAGTTCTCTACGCTTCAGTGTGGAGGCCGGATTTCAATAACTACCTCATATCTGGAACTAAATAGCAACAATCTATCAGCATCAATCATTGAAAAAATAAAACTTCTACATCATTAACTCACTCTGACATAATTGTTTATTGGTTCCTTTCAAGTGTGAATACACTAACTTATAGAGATATTTTTTTTTCATAATCATATACCAGAAACGTATTTATAATAGATTTTGAAAAAACAGCTCAATTATATTCTTATTCCAACAAACATTGTTGATCAAAACATTAAAGCAAACAAACATAACAAACACTCTTGATCAAATTCTAAAAAAGCAATAACAAACATTATTAATCAAAAATTTCATAGTCTATTTACTAAATTCTTGAAAAGTTACAGAATAATTTTTTTCTTTTTACCTGAAAACCCAAGTCATTCGTATAAGTAACACAAAGAAGTTTTAAACAATGACTCATTTCTTATTTGCTATAAACTAAATAAATTTTCAAATAAACTGAAGGAGTTTATTTAATGTCGTTAAATTGTGGCATGAAACTGTATCAGTCTTAATCAATTTTACTAAAGAATTGTAAACTTTAATATTCAGATATTACATGCAATCTTTCTAGGAACTTGTAAAAACCGTTGATGCTGCATAACAATTGGAATTTCACAAAGCTGCATTTTAACATATACTTGGTTAAGGACAGCGAAGAAATGTATGAAAGATGAACGATAAAGAAACAATAGGGACGCGCTCTTGAAAGAATAGTAGAATATAACCTAAGGAAGTTATTCAGCCTTTAAAAGACCTTTAAAAATAGATTTAAAAAAACCGCGAGGGTCTTAGAAATAATTCATTGACTTCGACTGTTTCCTATTCTTTTAAGAAGTATGAAAAGTCGCCGTTGGGTTCAGATATCTGTGAACACGTTAGAGAAAGATGCTGTGTTCAGTAAGTCTTTTAAATGTAACAGAGCTTAGACTCATTGACTCATTTTAAGTTAGAAATCACCTATGTGAGCAGTATGTAATTGTGTTCTATCATACAGTCGATTTAAGTTAAGGATATACAATTTGTGTTCCATTAATAAAATTACATATTGTATGTGACTAGTTAATGTCATTCATGCTAGTAGATGAAAACTGCTTTAGTTGTGTATATTTAAATTTTCATATTGAGAAGCAAACTGAGGAGAAATTTAAGTCAAAGGTAGAATTTTCTCATCAAATTGACAATTGACGCAGTATATCCAAATATGGTACTTAATGCAATAAAATCAATTCAACTCGATTATCTAAGTGAACTGAACAATTTCATTTAACTTTGGATAGTGGAGAATTTTCTTTATTTCCAGAATCAATGAAATAATTTTAGTGAATTTATCTATGTAAACATTTTGAGTATGAGTAAAAATTTGAAGAAATTGGATATAAAAATAAGCGTCCCACACACAGTAGCCGTTTCGAAAAAAAATGCATAAGAAACTTTCTTTGATTCCAATAATTGGTCCACTGAACCGATATTAAAAAATATCATTTTTAATTCCTTCGAATCGCAAATTTATAATTAATTATTCGAGTTTTATGATATACGAATAAATAAATATTAAACGAAGAAGAAGAATCAGTTTCTGAATAAGTGCATTTATATGATCAATATATTAAAAAAAACACGCCATTATCCTAAGAGCAGCACTGAGAATTATTTTAATTTTGAAAAATTTTCGAAAAACAACTAAAAATTATTTTCTCACAAGTGTGCCTTTGTTTTAGCGGTACAATATATCCTCTTAATCCAAGCTGAAATTTTTTGAATTAATTGTTCTCATAGTTTCTTGTTACAATGAATATATGGTATATTCATTATAATAATATTTCCCTTGTCTTATTTTTACTACTTTATTCAAATCTTTTCAGCAAAAATGAACAGTTGCGATTCATATGTGGTCGACCAAATCTCAAAATTTAAATGCAGTGATAATTAATATATATATATATTTGCATGTTGATCATATAACAAATAAATTTCGACTACGATAAGGCATAAAAAAATATATAAAATAATTTCTAAAACACTTGAGAGAAATTATGTTAGAGAACTTTATGTCCTGTTTGGGTGCCAGTTGATTTTGAAACAAAGAGACTTCATCGTGATATTCGGGATTTTCAGTATTCCAAAAAGGTATGTTTTAATATAATTTTTGTAGCTTTCTCCCATTTCACGATCTGTTTAATTCCAGTTTTGTAGCAAGATGATTACGAATTCTAAATTCGATTCTGCGAATCGAATTCAAATTCAATGCTGCAGAATCATAACTTTTAAAGATAACGCGAAGAATTAAAGAACCCAAATAGTGCAATGTGGTAATTTGGAGAATAAAAAGATGCCATTTGATGTGTCATATCCATCATTTGATCATATTTCAAAATTATGATACCCATCTCTAACAGTCAAATGTATGACTCTAAAGTGATACAAACAAGTTTTTAAATTAAATTTTCCTAAATTTTTATAGCTGAAATGTGTTTTGAGCCTGGTGCATCGTCTAAAAGACGCATTGAAAGATTTGTAAATCAAAAGAATGTTGTACAGTTTCAAGATTAAAAAGAAATTGAAACTCTAACACTTTCATGCTCAAATTCACGAGCTAAGTTCGTTTGACATGACTTAGCCAAGCATAGATGTTGCACCAACAAAGCCAATGAATCGGTTAATCAACTTCGCGAGTCATTTTTTTAAAAAATTATCCGAGATAATCGCCATTATGGATATTTAGATTGACGTTGATGTAACCAATTAAATAAATAAAAGAGAAATGGGTAATTAGTTCAGAATAATTACTTTTGACATTTTAAGCTCTGTTCAAGCAAATCCTTCTTTCATATATTTCTTCATCCATCTGCAATTACGTTGAGATCATAGAAACAAACGCTTCAGCAATCTGAAGGTACATTTAGCAGCTACCTGTTTATCGTGAGAAATCGTAATAAAGAGGTGGCGCTAATTCCACTTATCATTTTTCATCGCCATTACTAGTCATTTCACAACTTAATGTTAATAAAATGTCTAGAAACTACTATTACTTTCCATAAAAAGACGCACTAATTTAGATAGTAACTGTTCAATTCGAAAATTACTTCTTGAATCGACATCCTGTACTGACGCGAAACACGTTGCAATTTTCAATTTCATTCCCATTCACTAATATTGCAAAAAAAAAAAAATGTTGTATATCATTGTCAATAATCTTAACAGACTGTGACTATCCGAGACAAAAATATCTCATCAGAGAAACTAGATTTAATGAAAAAAATGACTAATGTTGTTGATCGTCATTTGGCATTTTTTCCCCCTTAACGCGTCGAAGGTAGTAATTCGTGCCTAGCCAAGCATATGTGAGAAAGTGTTACATTTTTAAGCATGCAGATTTCTACAACGGCTCATCTGATATAATCTAATAAATTACATCCTGTTATTTCTTTTCCGAGCAAGTTCCAAAAGGAAGGAAGACTTGCAAGGTTTGAAAATTGTTCTACAAACACATCGATGATCTCTTCACATAATCCATCTTCGGTTCTGTCGGATTAGGTGTCGGAAAACAACATAACAGCAGCGTGTTAACCAATAAGTAAGTGTTTTTTTAAGTTGGTTTTGATATGAGAGTACTGATATGAAACTCCATAAGTTTGAAAATGATGCTTTGTCTCTGGTTTATTTAATTAAAATATGGATTTGTGTATACGAGCAATATATTTTTTTCTATATAAATACTTTGTTAAATTTTTTTGTTGCAATGTTATTAAAAATATTTTAGAGAGGATGATGAGAAAAGATTCTTATATAAAAATTATTAAACCTTTGTGTATGTGAATTTGGTATTCTAAACTCTTCTAAAGATACTCACCAAACAAATGTAAATATTTTTTTTTTGTTCTTGCCATCTCATGTATGCATCGTATTGATGAATAAATGTGCAGTTTGCTTTACAAATTTTTGTAAATGTTTGTAAGATACATTTTATCTGTAAATTTAAAAATTTAAATTCAAAATATAGAAATGGATTGCGATATCTTAATTTTCACTAAGAGAAATCAGAAAATGTTATTCTTCATTTAGATTAGTCGTTATTTCTCTGGTGTAATTTTGAGCCAATGCTTGCTCGTGACTTCTAAGAGCGACTTTTAATAAACTGGTGTATTTTTCAAAAATTATCTTAACATTTCTTAAAAATATTTTTGAAAAGTACGACAGGACTGTGTGAATAAAGAACATAAAGAATAAAAAGACACGTAAATATGGATAAATGCAAATTAAAATGAAAACGTTGTATCAGAAGATTTCTTAGTCATTTTATGATTGTTCTATACGAATTGAAATTAGTTTCACTTTTGAGATTTTGACAAACTTTTAACTTTATAATAAGTTACGAGAAGATATTCAATGCTATAATTTGTTTCATATAAACTTTTAGTTCTGCTTTTAGTTTTTATAGCACGGTTCAATGAGTTTACATACTTGCACATTTGTAAACTTTTCTGTTATTGAAGTTGTACTACTTCTAATGCAATATATTCTGTACGCGTGTCACAAACGAAATCTAATTTTTTTAAAGTTAAATTTTTGAGCTATTTTTTATGAAGTTATTAGATTGATTTTGTGACATTTTAGTCATCCCACCATATTTAAAAAATTTAAACCATTCATGTTTTCTCCTCTTTTTCAAAGCAGTTTACAATAATTGTAATATTTCTTTATTAAAGTTTTTATTTCTTTGTTTTTACAATTAAATAATTGGATTTGTTGATAAAAAAAAGATCGTTTCCCTTCCGTCAGTTCCAAATAAGCTTATAATTCGCCAGCAAGGAAATACATTTGCAAATAATAGTTGAAATGATTGTCATGAATTTTTGTACTTCCATGATATAAGGTAAAATTGAGGTAACTCTTTAGAAGCAACTGGATTCTGTTGTAAAATAATTTTAATCAAAACTCTTTTCAAATGTCCATTAAAGTATTTATTGCAACTAATTGAAAATTAAGCTTAAATGATAGCATTTATTAAAAATTCCCAGTTAAATTGCTGATATATTTTAAAACTGCTTTAAAATTTTTCTTTCTAGTGAAATTACCCATAGTAGAACTTACTCAGTAACATAAAGAAAGAAACACAATGAAATGCATTCTTAAATTTTACTGAATATCACTAATATAACTTAGCGTAAAATGCAAGAGTGTAAGATTTTAAGAGGCGACTGTAGCATAGTTTCTGTAGTTTATTGTAGCATAGAACAATCGCCGGCACATTTCAACATTCTCCATTCCAATTGCTTCCATTTCCAACTTCCCGCATAGTTCCAATTTTTTGCTTTCCAATTACAAGAAGAGAACCCCGTAATAAAAGAAAGTAATGTTAGTTATTGTTCATGCGCCTTTACTCGAGTGTTAAATTTTCAAATATAAAAAAATCTAAGTTACTTAGCTATTATTTATCGGTTACAGTCACGTTCAATACAGTAACATAATCTCAACACTAAATTTACGTTATCGAGTTTGTATAGTTAAAAATGAAGTATAACTATATAAGTTCATGAATTATCCATTACGGCTTGTTTAAGGTAAATGGGCCTTAAACAAGCAACAATACATATATATATATATATATATATATATATATGCCAAGTTTAAATAATTCTTCCTTTTTTTGAAAGAAAATAAATGGAAGTTATGTTTTAACATTGTGATATCTGTATACTTATGTATCTGTTTATGTAACGAAAATAACATTTATGTGCATAAATAGTTTTGTATGGGCAGTTAATTATATGAATAGCCGTAGTTGCATTTACAAGTCGTGTACTTACTTTTGAGTGCATCTTGCATAAATCCACTGCATGTATAGCTTGAAAAATTCTGATTTGTGTATGTGTGAGAGTATTATAAACATCACATTATATATACCAAACATAATTGTACTTTAAAAATTTGAGTATAGTATATTTTAAAAATTATAAATTTTATTATTAGAAATTCTCATAATTTTTAAACTTATATTGATATGTAATTTGAAAACGAACCTGTTATTGATATTTTAGATGTGCTTTTATCAATATAATTTGTGACGTCATCTTAAATGTTACTCTAATTTCAAATCTAAATATCAAACTTGTTCAAGCACAGATAAAGTAATTAAAATAGTAAATTATGTTTCAAAATAGAGTTTACTGATTCTTTAAAAAGAGGAATGCTCTCAACCAGTTTCAAATCCTTTGCCACGAGTACTAGTAACTTCTATATTAAAGGAAAGAATACGTTTACCGGAATACGATGCAAGTCCTCTAAATAGTAATTCAGTGAGACAGTGTAGAGTCCAAGTCTCGACAAATCATGTAGACACGCTAGAAACTTCCATACACTTCACACTAGCATTCTTTCTAATACCGTAACCTTATCTCCTTCAATTCAATTCTCTGTCGCTTTTATACGACTTGATTATATATATTTACTTCATTTCTAAGGGCCGCGGTAGCCCAGTGGTCATGGCTTGGGATTCGTGGCCGGCGGTTTTTGTTCAGTCGCGGGTTCGATCCTTAACCGCTAAAGACCCGCCATGTAGCTGGGACTGATGTACATTAAATCTGTCGGGGCCCAATGTCTTCCCGTTGGCGTGGTGTGGAAGTTAGGGGAGGGGGTGCCAGCTCAGGTGTCGTCCTCGTCACTTGACCGTGGTTCAAAATTACGAGGTCCGTCGCCAATAGCCCTCGTGTTGCTTCTAGTGCGACGTTAATAAAAACAAAAACTAAAAAAAACTAAATTACTTCACTTCTAAAGTTTACTAAATATACGCAATAACGTTTCATTTTATTGGAAAGAGGTTGGAGAGAGAGAGAGACTTCAATATAAAGTCAGAAAGAAATACTAGATGCTAGTTGAGGGAAGTTTCTCGAATGGCCCATGTTACAAATTAAAGGGTTTTAACATAATATTTTTAAATAAACTCAGCTGCGTACATTTTAAATTTTCATTCAAATGCGTTCTTTCAAATACGAACAAGCTTCTAAAATAAAATTATCCGTTAATACCTTAAAAATATAGGACATGGCGTATCTCTTTTTATCCTTAAGTATATTATTCATATCAATACAAGTTTCTAATACGTGCGGTTATGTTTTAAGTGTGTGGTAGTGTGATGCTATCTAAGTAGGTGAACTGAAGTCTTAACATTTATCTGTCCTTCGCACGCTTTCTTAGCCTTATGATTAGAATGATTAGATAGTATTTCTACCATTTGAAATAAATTTAAACTGAAAATTATCGTAATATTGCTTTACTGTATTTTAATATCTGCATTTAATGTGCCATAAATCATTCAGTCATTCGAGGTCTACAATGATGAAAGGGGACACAGCACTCTGAGATAAAATTTAATTGGATATTTATAAGAAAATTTTATATCACACATATTTGAACACTCGTATATATACCATTTCAGAAGGAAAACTCCATTTTATAACAAGCAATTATTTTTAAAAATCGGCTATTTTTTTCAAATTTTAATATTTTTGAACCATTTTTTCTGAATTTCTTAGAAGTGCTTCTTGTAATTCTGTGATTGAGCTTTGTTATACTAGTGTTATCAATAATTGTACTTTTTTGTATCAGGCACCAAGAGAAACAGTAAAAAACAGCTATATATTGTTTTGTGAATTTATAAAAATATTACTATTTATCTAAATCCTTATTCCATGAAAATTTAATGCTGTCTAACATAGTATACAAAACAAGTAAAAAAAAATTTTCAAAACTTTACATTCATTACGAAAGAAGCCAATAAAAAGCTGAGAAAAAGAAGTTTTATGTTTTGATGATTTGATTTGGTATACTTTCATTTTCATTTGGCATTCAGTATGCCAAATGAAATGATTTGGCTTACTGTTACAGAACATTTAAATAACTATCTAAATAATGCAGCTAGAACTTTGAAGTTTGGTGTGTGTATATATGTTTGGAAAAATTCATCAATTAAAGGGAGGCAGTAAAAGGTTTTACCGATATTTTGGTCATTTTTAGGTTATTGTGTCCCCATAAACATCAAAAAATTACTACTTATCTATTCTACCAATATTACTAATAAAAAATATAATTTTCGACATTTAAGAAATAATTTGATTTGGATGGTCTGTAAAAAAAAAGCGGGGTTCTATACAAAGTTAGCCTACGCAGCCTTTACGAAATTTAAAAAAAAAAAAGTGTTTTGTATAGCAAAATTTTTCAGTGGTAGATATTTTTCTCTTTAATTATATTTGCATAGGTTGGTACAGTTGCTGAAATTATAAATAAATCTCATTGAAATCATAGTGAGATCTGTCAAAAATAAATAACACACTAGAAAAAAAAACCGGTATAACTTTAAATATATTCAAACAACAAATTAGTGGTAGTATTCAAAATGAAATAAAAGCGTATCAAATAATAATTAGTGCAATATTTGTTTTATTTTCTTGAATTTTCACTTTAAATTCTATCTACGTTTTATTTTCTTGGCCGATTTTAATTCAATGAATGAAAGTACTCGTAATGAAAATCGTTCTTGGCTGAATAAATTCAATTACGTAAATTTTTATTATTTACATTTCTGAGAAAGATATTTCTGCAAATTTAACGGTAATTAAACATATCCATATGCTTTTAAATACAATAAAAATTCGACTACATTCAAATACATTATTTTTAAATAAATATAGAACAATAAATACTGAAGAGCAACATAAAAAATTACTATGTGTTGAATAACTTGCAAAATAAAAATTTAAAATTCGAGAAGGAAAACAAATTATAATCAAAATAAGGAATAATAATAGAATCTATTTTTAAATTTTTCTAAAGTAAGATCGCGTGGCCTTGTCAAAGTCATCATGAAAGACCTTTTTAAATGGTCTTGGACTTGTTCACTCACACCGCTCTCCCGCTTGTTCTTTACTTTGACTTCTGATTGCGTCGATGTGTTATTACCTTTTGTTACTGAGAGAATGCTATAGCTTGATAGTAGAGAAGAAATAATTTGAATTTCTCCCTGAATCAAAGTTGGAATGGAAGGAATATCACTGAAAAATTTTAATTCAATTCATTTTAAAATTTTTATTCAGTAGATTGAAAGAATTTCAAGAGAGAAACGTCAGCTCAAATATTTGCTAATATTGAATTCGTATCACGCGTTCAATTCTGTGATCTAATTCTATGCAATTTTTTTAAATAAAAATCTTTAAAGGTGATCTTTGGTAACATAATTAACCAGATTTGTCTAAATTCTACAACACCATTACATGATCCTATAAAGCAAATTAAGATATTCAAATTTTTACTAAACCTATTTTCAATAAATTCAACCCTAAAAGATTTATACAAAGAAAATTTTTTTTTTTTTGATAGATGCTTTTAGTTACTTCTATCAATTAACATGCATTAGAAATTCCACGTATTTTGCTTATATAAATAGTGCTATAATGAGTGCCAGATGTGTTTAAGGAACCAGACGATCTTAAATGCCCATCTGTGTATAATGATACCCGTAAAGAACAATGGCGGGGCTTTCAGCGTCCACTTTCGTTGAGGTCAGTGTCACCGCTTTCCGAGGTTTGACTTCCGTGAATATAAAATTTCCATTTCCGGTAGTGCACATGAAATGCGCCAGAATTCAAAATGAAGTCAAAGTCACCGTTGTCTCATTCGCGCCCGTTTCTAAAAATCGGAAACTATATACGTCATTAGTGTAATGAAAATTCATCTGTTCATTTGAGGTAAGTGGAAAAAATCTTTGCCAGATACAATTATTGAGTTTATTTCGATATCTTGAGTAATATTCAAATTTGTATGACTGCTGTAGTTCAAAAGCTGCATTTATTTTGATTTCAAATAGAATATCACTGCCATATTCAACAAGTTATATTAAATGTCTGTTAAAACCTTTGAGGAAATGAAGATTTGATGCAAGCAAAGAAAAAAAAACTGTTGTAAAAATTTAAGTATAGAGTAGATTTCTCGCATGAAATTTTAATATTAAAAATATTTTTTTTTTAAATCCGACAATATGATCATCCACAACAATCCGCATTGATTTATCCAATTTATCGAGGGAAAAAAAGGAATTTTAAGAAACAACAACAAAAAATTTAGCCGAATAAGCGGACACGTGATTTACCTTTCTGAAAATAGTGTTGGTGTTTTTCTCGTCTACTAAGACACACACACACACACTATATATATATATATATATATATATAATGTAAAGATAAGTTATATAATTCGTTATTTTTTCACAAAAGCTGTATTAAAAAAATTAAATTACTTTCATCTTTTTATGGTTCCTATAAGATTTTCCATTCAGCTAATTTTATTAAAAATATTAGACATTCTATAAAATGCAAATTTTTAAAACTTTGTTATGAAAATCAATAAAAGTTGGTAAAACATATGTTAAAATAATTATTGATTGTATCTATTATGAAAAATATAATACATATAGTGATATTGAAATAAAAGAAATTAATTTTTTTAAAAATATTTTCCTATACATTTTTATATATTACATTAATTAGAAGAAACTAAAAAACTGATAGAATATTTTTTTTCAAGTATTTAAGGTTTTTAGTCTTTAACTTCGCTATTACTGAAAAAAAACAACATTTTGTTGTTCAGTAATTCTATATGCTGCTCTTTTTAATTTTTTTAAGACTTCGCTCTTCTCAAATTATGCGCTTAAAATACAATGAAAGTTCGTAATTTATAATTTAGAATTCAACTCAAGAATATTTCTATCTAAATGACTGAAATATCTTATCTTAAACATGTCAAAAGCTATTTAAATTTTTTCAGCTTTTAGATTTGCTAATTTCTGTCACAATATGTCTTCAGTAATCTTATTAAGATTACTTCATATAATCAGCTTAAAAAATTAAAAATTACAACAGATAGTTCTAAGTTATCGAAGCCTAAGTTTCCAAAAATAAAGTTATCGATCAAAGATGTAAGAGAGCGTGTTTTAGATAAGTTAATCTAATGTTAAAATTTTAAAACGCGTTATTTTCATGGAGGAAAAAATTATTTTTAATTATTCTCGTAGCATTTAAATGTTGAAATCTCGCTAGTATTTGAGGCTGAAAGTGACTCTGTCAATGAATGAGTTTTCAGGAAGTGAAAATTTTCTTCTTCCTCACCTGCAGAGAACGGTAGATGGCTTTCGTTTTTCGAATAGTATGCATTTATTACTTGGTCGATGATCTCGAATTCCACTGCATATATTACTAATATCGAAACGGAAAAGAATTTCATTGACTTTTAGATATCTGTCTTGTGAATTTAATGCCAGTTCGTGCAGAAAAAAAATATTAATATTTCTGCGTTTTTCCGTGAAACGAGAAAAATCTTAACATGTTTTTAATTCTGTTTCTGCTTAATATTAAAGAACATAAACGATATTTGGAACACGTTTTCACCGAGGATAGATTCCCCAATATTAAGATAAATTCATGTGAATGATGACTCGTTTATTATATTGCGTCCTTGAAGTTGAGATACATTTTATAAAAATGTCATATTTCACCCTTACGTTTAAAATTAAAAATAGATTTTACATTATGATTTAGAGACGAATTATATGACATATTATATACAAGAAAAAAATGAATCGAATGAGAAATACCTAAAACATTAAAATAGCAGCTATTAGTATGCTGGAAAAGTTAGAATATGATATTAATTTTGTGGCTTGCTTCTGTTTGAAAAAAAGTTCCAAAATTAAGAATGCTGTTCAAACTGAATGCTAAATGTTTCCTTAATATTAAAAATATTAAAGGGAAACAACATTAAAAAACTTTCAACAGTAAAAATATTTGCTTCTATTGCATTTTGTTGTTAATTATTTTGTCAGCAAAGTTTTCACTTGATTTGTTTGTAAATTGACTCACCGTATGTATTGTTTTAGATTAGGTGCTTGATATGCAAAAGAAATGCCGATACTCATAATCACGGAAATTCTGGATTTATGTATCTAATTAGTTTAATGTTTTCATCATTTATTAGTCTGTCCTTTATATTGTTTATTCTATAAGCAATTTTCCCATAAAATACGCAAAGATATTTAGAGATTCTATGTGTTTATGTGGAGTCACTTGTATTATGATTCCCGGATCCTGGTGATTCTTATGGATATATCAAAATTTCAAGAACAATTAATGTAAAATTTAACAGAAACCTTCTCAGGAATCAGAATTTTTTTTTTTATTCAAGAACATGAAATTTGAAGATAAGCATATTACGCTTCAGATGCTTAAATCAAGCGCATTGTAAATCCTATTCATTAACTAATAATTATTATGCAATTTGATATAGTACTCGTTTCTTAAAGATCAGAAAACATGATCTGAATATTTAAAGAGTACATCCCTATTTAATAATTCTTTTGTGTGCGTGCTTGTGGATTGTTTGATAATTGGCGCATTAAAAATGGCCACATCAATGGGTAATTCTGATAAAGCATTCGAGTGACCTATGCTTTACAATTTGATTACTCTAAAGATTCACCAAACATGTTACACAATATTATAATTTGTGATCCTAAATGATTATTAATTTTCTCTAAACTTCAATATATATATATCGATACAAATCTTCCCTAATTTTGTATTCTTTAGTTCCAAAAATATAAAATTCAAATACGAAGCAGTTCTTTTAACATTTATCCGGCACAATTTAGGAGGATATGGTATAATTAAATCTCAATTAATTTTAAGCCAATCTCTCGAATCTCGTTGTGATGTTTTCGTCTACGTTATATCCTCTATAATTTTATTTAATCAAAACAAAAACAGCATCACTAATTATATTGATTATTTATATTTTCACAAAAAACAATCGACTCCAGCCAGACCGAACGACGACAAAAACGAAAGTTCAGGAAACCACAATTCCGCATTTACTGTTTTTCCTGTATCCGTTACACACCAGCACAGTATCACGAGAAAGTTCGCTAACTCCCCACAAAGAAACAAAAGGACCCTCTCCATTTTCCTTTCTAATATTTCGCTGTGCGTATAAAAACCCGGACCCCTCCCTTTTTTAACTGTGTCTTCTCTCAACAGGTGCGTGGTGGCCAGAGTAGCGGGACACCACAACACGCAAGCCACGGATCCCGGAGGAAGGGGTGCTCGTGCGTAACGCTTGACCCCTTCGTCGTGCGTGGAGGGGGATCTTTTGAGGGGTATGTCACGGTCTCCCGAGTTCATCCGAAGGTGCAGAACGAACGGAACGGCTTACAGGTCCTGCCTATGAAACCGTGTATTATGTTGGAAGGCAGATATTGAAACGGGATAATTTTCTCAATTTGTCCTTAAATGAACATATACTGAAAACTTGAAAAGTAATTTCTTGATAACGCGTTTTTCGAGATAGTTGAAGCGATGGTTAGAATTCTTTCAATCTACAGGTACATTAAATAATGTTAGGTTCTTTATAAGCTTTATGTTTTGCTTAATAAAAATTACCGGAATTCTGTCACCTGACAATGAAATTTTTAATTATGTATACGGTATCATAAACAATTTTCTTAATACTCAATTTCTGTAAAAAAGAACGTCATATACTTGACCGAATGGTATGGAAATGCAAAGAAAGTTACATGCAATGACACTCGGGTGTAGGTTCAATTCTGGATCTCCGCTTAAATTGAATCCTCGGGTCTGTTTTAAAAAAGTACTAAATACATTTCGTCATATCTTCGCGTGGCGAGATTTTCAACTGTGGTTCATACTACAACAAAGGAACCGAAACTGGAGAAATTTAAAAGAATAATTGCGAGTGGTCTTATCATTGATATTCATCCCAATATTACTGAAATGTGGCCATGGTACTCGTAACATAGTGGTCCATCGTTGTTTTCGTCAAGTCGAGTTCTCGAGCCCTGATGCCTCTAAAACCCGTCGAGTAGCGAGGATGATACTCGTTAAATTTGTATAGGTACTTACGTCAACGGGGTGTGGAAGTTTGAAGAGGGAAATGCCATCTCAAGTGACCTCGTCGCTTGACCGAGGTTCAAAATTACGAGGTCCGTCGCCAATAGACCTCGTGTTGCTTCTCAATGCGACGTTAATAAGCAATCTATTTCACGTGTTTGAATTGAATAATGTATAAAATTTCGAATCTTCGAATTTTTCGGAATGATTGAATTTTTTTATTTATTTTAAACTAAAATATCCTGTTGATTGGCTCGTTTTTATGCACTTTGTAACGTATCCTGATGCGTTAGGATGTATTCTGATTTTGAATATTTCTGATGTATAATGATAATGCTCGCATAGTCTAAATTATTTGGAGGAGATTCTTAATAGGCAATGTTAATATCATATTAAACGTCGTTTAATTAATTTATTTCTAATAACTATGCTTTTTATGAAATTATCCTATAGATTTCAATTTCCCACATCTTTCTATTGGGTTATTTTTGAATAAGGCGTGTCCTTAAATATCACAATGGGCTCTATCAGCCACTGACGTGATGGTTCTGAACGATAACCGAGTAATAAGTTTTTGAATTGGATTCTCTCTCTCATAATTTCTGTATCCATTAGTTTTCATTGTAGTATTTTACCTATCTTAAAACCTCTTATTTTCCTTCCGAGAATGAACACTCTCGGTTAATCTTAATTTTGATTTCTGATTCTCACTAAAAATATATTTCAATTTAGATTTACTTATTTCATGCAATTCTTATTCAATTAATAAATTTTTTCTAAAACTGTTTTTTGTATCATTTCGTAATTTCCCTTTTGCTTAAGAAAATTGTTTTCATAATTTGATTTAATTATTTATTTCAAGTCTTCTAAAACCCCTTCGATTACAATGGTGAAGGGTGAGTTTTCTAATTTTATATTAAGTTCCAAAAAATGAATTTGTCTTTAATGTTGATTTAAGTAATCCCCCCCCCCCTCAAAATTTAGGAAATTTTTCGGTTTGGAAAACGGATTTGAAACGATTTATGAGGGCTAGTAAATTTTAGTAATAATAATATACAAAAACTCCAGACAGGAATTAACATTGCATTAGTTTATATTTTGAACATGATGAATATGATATCACATAGATAACTTTTCAAAAAATGGGCTTTAAGACTAATATAAGAAAACAAATCTTTATAAAATAACACAATTTAGCAGAAAATCCATACAAGCAATTGAATAGTAAAACAGTAAAAAATAGTACTAAACCTTACATTCAGATGCTGACAAATTTTTATATTAAAGAGCTATTTTTATTCATGTAGTTAAATAAATACATATAATGGTTGTTAGTGTAATGGCTATATTATAGTTTCTTTGTAGCGTTACAAATAAAATTACTTCGTAATACCTTCTCACAACATTAGTTAACAAAGTTTATACTTTGACGTTTCGTATACTTAATCATCCATGAACGAGGATTTATTAGTACACTTTATATTAATGATTACGATTTCTGAAAATCAAGAAGAATTAAAAATCTTGTGTTCTATATTTTTGTCATAAATAGTAACCTATAGAGCAATATATTAACGTTTAGGATTTACCTTGTTAAACTTATCTTTTATATTGGTCGACGGAGCTAACTTTCTGGGAAATCTTTTGCAACTTATTAATTTTTATACTCTCAATAATTTTTAATCTTGTGATTTTTTTTAATTCATGTTATCAAATTGAGTTTTTTTTTTTTTTTCTCCCTCCTTTTTTCATAAAAATTAGTCATAATTTTTTCCAACTTCTGGGCAAGTGCGTGTAGAAACCAATGCGATGCAACCTTTCACAAAAGATCCAGACCGAAATTTCTTGCAACTTAAAATTTTTTATTCTCTTTTTAATTTTCTGTGTTATGACCCCATCAGAGACTTATCATATTGGTAAGTACAGACATCATGACTTTGAAGTATGATTTTTCCCCCTTTCTCACAGGGTAACCCTCTTTGGTAAACAAGAGTGATGCACTCCCGGGATCGATCCTCCTTGTCAACCAATATTTACCTATTTTCCTAGAGTCACAAATATACGTAGTTTCACCCAACATAACCAAATTTGGCTCTTACGTCATCATTTCACTCATTCATTCATCTTACGATTTTTTTAAAATTCTTGTAGTTCCAATTAATTCCATTTTCTTTTTTAATAAACAACATCCTTAATTTTTCGTAACTTCTAGGGAAAATGTGGAAACTAATT
Source organism: Nephila pilipes (assembly GCA_019974015.1). Taxonomy (NCBI): domain Eukaryota; kingdom Metazoa; phylum Arthropoda; class Arachnida; order Araneae; family Nephilidae; genus Nephila; species Nephila pilipes. The sequence goes on along the minus strand of BMAW01117680.1, from coordinate 532,807 downwards.
TCATGCTATTTGTCACAAAATAGATCCATACCAAGTTGAGTCAAGCACTACAATAAAGTCTTCGCATCAACTTTTTTCATCAAGTCAAAACAACTCTCTTTTGTAATACATCTACTTCGTAGAATTTTCATATATGTACTAAGCAGTAAGACTCTTTTAAGGAAAGCGGTAAAATTCATATTCCAGTTAAAGATGGTAATTTGTCGACCATTTTTATATAAATAGATTACATCTCACATTTTCCAATGCATCGCTTTCGACAGGAAAGTAATACAAACTTCTCTTTCAATCATAAACAATTGTACTTGAGCGATAGGGTGAGACGTAACAGATGAAGAGTTCTTATTCTTTTGGTTGCCTCGTAAAAGATTAATGACTTTTTTGAAAACTGATATTAGTGATGTGATTGACTGAAAAAATCAATTATCTCCGAGTTTTATTGCTACGATGAGTAAGTCTTCCCGAGTTTTATTGGAGTAATAACTTCTTTTTGAAACTTCACCCACATTCAAAATTCAGATATTGTGATACATGAATGTGGGAAACAATTTGCTCTACTTCTCTTGGACTATATCTTCTCTAATGTATGTTTTTTTTTATTCTTCCTCGTAATTTAGGTAGATACGTAAGATATATACTTCATACCTTAATATTGTCCACCATTTTTTAAAATTATGTTGCAGAAACTATCTGTAGGATGATTAACTTTCAACATTAAACTCTCCATCGATAATTATTTATGAATTTTCTTTTAGCACAATTAAAAATTTCCTTGATCCGTAAGACTTCAAACTTTCTGACTTCACTTCTTATTTATGCTTGGTTTCTTTTGTAAATCTATTTCAATTTTTAGTTTAATATTAATGTAAGTATAGTAGAATTTTATTAATTTTCATTGTTATAGAAATTTACTGGACTGATTTCGATGACACTAGTGACAGCATAGAATACATGTTTTAATATATTTTAAATGTATTAATATATCTCGTATGTAGTTATGATTATCCTGTTCTATTTGTTGCCCACCATTTTTAAAAATTTTCAAAATAAAGAATGTTTGAAACTTAATTATTTTCAGTGCCATCTCTTTTGTTTTATATGAGTGGCTCAAAAAGTATCTGTTTTCGAAAACAGATGACATTGCTCAGGCGTGTTGCCATTGTGTGTTGCCATATACTAAAGTATTTTGAAATTTATTTGTTGGAAATTGTAGCTATGAGAGTGAATCAAATCTACAACGCATATTCGCTCCAACACGGTTGGGAAAAATGCTGAAATTTTCCCACTACTCGGTACTTTTACAACGCGGTTTATGAAATTATGGCGGCTCCCCTTAACTTTGAAAATCTTTCAAGAAATAAACTAAAAACTTCACTCTGAAAGGTATAGAAAAATGTTTAGAAATGGTGAAATAGATGAAATCTTACTTTTTAGAGAACGGTCCTCTGCCAGAAAGAGCGGAAATATTTAAAGGAAATCTTCAAAATTGCTTATCTGCGTATCAAAAATTTTATATTCAAAGAAAGAGCAAAATATCTCTAATGACAGATTTTTTTAAAACCTAAACCTACCGGAAGTGCAGTGGAACTAGTCGATGAAACAAGCTCAGATCTTGAAATATAAGTCTTGTCAAACGTTCTCGAACAACTATAATAAATGACGATGAAGAATATATTTGTGAATATAGCATTGAGTTTCTTTTAAAGGCAGTGTTTCATAAAAGGCAGTGTTTCTCTTTTTAGAACCGAATACCAGTTTTTACATTAAGTTGGTGTCTCCTATAGCACGATTTCCCACAATACGGTATTTTCAAGGAACGCATCTACCGTGTTGTAGGAGGCCTACATTGTACTATTGACCAAAATAACACCTATATTACTTTTCTATACATTTTCTTTAAGACCTTTATATTCTTCAAACATAATGGGAGAGTTTTAAATTGCTCTATGATAAAGAAGTAGTTCCGAAATATATGGAGCTATTGCGCACAAATTCTTCTTCATTCGATGCAAAACCTTACTCCTCCTGATGTTTATTTGAGTACTTCACCCAAATGGTAGTCCAAAGTTCCGGACTATAGGAAAGGCTATTCGAGGGCTGAATAGTTTTTTTTTTTTTTCTTGTTATACTAGCCGTGTAGGTCTTGCATGATTCTGGATCGCATTGGAACGTCTTTTGTATGAATATGCAGCTTCTACCTTCTCCAAGAGTTTACAGTAGCGTAATGCATTACTATACGTCCATCACGAAGAAAAATGTTCGTGCATAATACCCTATGAATCCCAAAAAACAATAGCGAGAACTTTTCCAGCAGGTAACCGAGTTTTTGCTTTTAGTAGAGCATTTTTTTTTGTTATGCTTCCTTCCCATATTGGACTGTTTTGTTTCAAGGGCTAACGATTAACTAAATGAACACAAAAAAATTAAGCGCAATAAAATGATTTTTTAAAACTTTAGAAATCTCATCATGTTTACTACAACAAACTATATAAAAATCGACCGGGTTATTAAAAATGTCTCGTTTATATTTTTGCTCCACCTTCTTCGTATTTGCTAAACTTGAAGAGCGCATTACCAACGTTGGTAGATTTATTCAATTTTCTTTTTACTATCAAAGTAAATTTAAAACCTTCAGAAATGCAACTAACAAAACACAGATTTTTTTTGGAAAAAAAGAATTTTCAATCACCATATCGAGTTTGGGAAAAGTCTAACCTTGCTTTAACGGCAAAAACTAAAATCAAAAATTATAATTTATCTCTTTTCAATATGTTTGACATATCAAAGGAAAGTCAAGGCTGGAAGCTTTACAAGTTTTTTCAATTCTGCTTGATTCTATCTCAGGAAATGATTAGTATAACGGTGAGATCATTAAAAACAGAATAAGCCGTAATGAATTGTGACAGAAAACCGGAATTGCGTTGGCACTTTCATTAAATGGTCGTCAAGGCCGAGTTTTGTTTTATTGATAGAAAATCATAGCTGTATTTTCAAATGTTTATAATTGTTAATTAATCATACGCATTTAATTACGAGATAAAATGTGAATGCAAGTCCTCAAGGTCATCCCTATCTCTCAGCAACTCACTGTATACCCTGCTATTATTTAGTTCTTTTATGTGCTCGCGAACGAATATTATACAGAAACGGATGCATTGATTATTAATTAAAAGATAAATGATTTCATAGAAAACTGCATAGAACAAAGAAGTGAATCAATAATGTTTCTAAATTTATGACCGTGCGATATTCAGCAGTGCTTCGTACATTGAATGATATTCGTCAACTGTTAAAGCAGCAAAGTATTCCTTTGAAAATCATTTCGATGCGAAATGTACATAGTTGGTTCAAAAGGTACCTGGGTTAGGGATAGGAAATAGGATATTAGGAATGGGATAAGGTAATGAGGTAACTTAAGCCGTAGTATTGTCCATTGATCGTATTTTTTTCCCCCTTTTCCTTTTTCTAAGAAGTCCATGAGAAATACGTTCTTTGCATTTCAAAAATTAGTCGCCATAACTTTTCCAGTCGATGAAACTGTCTTCATCTTCTTTGGAGCAATTACACCAGAAACATCCATTTTTTTTTATTGTTGCTTTGTTCCGGTGTATAATAATGAATCCAGGTTTCGTCGACGGTGACAACTCGACGCAAAATAACGTCGACAATAATTAAATTTTGATTCAGCAGCCTTTTGACGCCAAATCAAAACTTACTTCTGAATCCTTGTCACGTTTGTTTTGGCGCCGTTTAATAAATAGCAGCTCACAATGGTAACATCAGCTTTCATTAGCAACGTCATTTATTGTTAAAAAAAAAAGGGGGTACTTTTTGAACCACCCATGAATATAATATGAATCTCTGTGCATAACTTTCTTGCATCTTGTGGAATTGGCAATTCGACTGTCCATTTATGTGGTATAGAATTCTGAAGATGGTTTTTTTTTTTTTTTTTTTTTTGTAGAATATCGGTGTTTCTTTTTAAAATTCGGTTAAAGTGATATAATTGTATGGTTAAATAATATAGTAGCAATACTGAAGTACGTGTAATTTTATTCTAAATATAAATATTTAACGGTTTACATATCAATCAAAAACGTTTATTCTTTTCCTTCTATTTGTCAATTAAATTGAAGTAATTTTTGTACTTATTTATAAAAATTTAGATTTAATTCAAAATTTGGCTATTCGCGGTTTTATCTTCACTAACCTTGAGGACGTTTTGTAATTTGAATTACATAAATTTCCAACTGCTTTCCAACCAAATGATACGTGATTAAGCAAATTAGATGAAGAGATGTAATGAATTGAATTAGAGGTAGTGATACATAAGCGAAATTGAATTGAAAGGAATAAGAAGGAAAAACTACTTGCTGTCTCAGAAAAATGGCTCAAGAAAAATCTGAAGCTGTAATATTCACTAAGAATAATTCGTCCGCTACTCTTTATCGTTTTGGAGCAACCTCAACTTCTTGGAAACCTTGTGATGTTGAAACTTTATTTGTGATCCAAAAATCATACTTTGACAGTAATTCCTTATTTTAAAATTATTTTTAAGCATTATTAAATAATCAAACATTATTTGATGTGCGTTATCTATTTGATTGATAATACGAATTCTTACATTTTAGGAAAAGTTTTCTTTTCAATATAAGTAATCACTAGGTTTAGATTCACAGACATTTTCTTTTACAAATGAAAAAACACGTTTGGCGAAATGAGATAAACAAAAGGGTGTGTAGCAATGCACTACTTTTTCTTATCAGGTGGCAGTTATTTCTGATTTCTGGTTACACGTGTTCAAGGTAACTACACCGGGTATTACATATGAAACTGAAAGACTGGTTTGAATTTTAATGCGGGTAAATATTTTGTAACAAAGCTGTAGTTGTGTTGATTTCAAAAAAGTTGTTAAAAAACAAGCATGAATACAAAAAAAAAAAAAAAAAAAAAAATTGAAAAATTGTGTGCCAGTTTCTCAATAATCTTGTAGAAGTGATGATTGAATTCGTTATGAAAAACGTTTTCATATACGCATGGATGTGAACTTAAAGCACTCATTTGAATTTTAAAGTGATTGATATTTTGTTACGTAGTTGTGATTGTGTTTACATTAAACTTGGCTCTAAAAAATATAATGGTTTTTAGGCCCTTAGTTTTCATTAGAATATCCATGAAACACTAAGCGAGTTTGCTTTTTTATCCTACACTCTTTTGCCTCTGCAAACTTTATACACACACCACGCATATAATCCTGACGATGTAATGACACTCCGTCGATGTGCTGTTACTGACTTATAAATAATTTGAAGTCGCCACGTACGTTATTTTATCATGAAGTTTATTTATCTCTCTTCCATTTCTTACGCGTACTATATTGTCCATGATATTGAAAGTGTAATTTAATCACTTCTGTGTGTCAGAGGTAAAGATCATTGCTCAGTCGTTAGGAGAGGTGGCGCTGTTCGCGCTTCATCTTAATATGTCGCGGGTTCCATCCTTGGCTGCCAAAGACCCACCGTGTAGCCGGGGCTGATGCACGCTAAATCTGTCGGGGCCCAAAGTCCTCCTGTTGGCGTGGTGTGAATGTTAGGAGAAGGAGGTGCCAGCTCAGGTGTCGTCCTCATCACTTGATCGTGGTTCAAAATTACGAGGTCCGTCGCCAGTAGCCCTCGTGTTGCTTCTAGTGCTACGTTAATAAAAACTAAACTAAATCACCTTAATATGTTTGTAACAAGAGTGATTTGTAATAGAGAAGGAAAATAGACGTAAGCCAACTAATGTCTATGTTGTTGGCAAGACCCAAATACTTCTTCAGTTTTAAAAATAAGAATGGGAAAAAAATCTTGCTCCTCCAATTAGAATGTGTTATTCTGAATTTTGTAAACTAGAAATTATTTGATTTTATTTAAACTTTTATTCCACAAAAGAACATTGAACAGGCACTTAGAACATTTTTTAAAATAGTTGCCAGTAAAGTTTTAAAAAGTGATAAAGCTAAAAAAGGTATTGTAATTTAACTGTCCGCATGCCAAAGAATCAAATGTACAAGAGCTTATTAAAAGTATTCATAAATAATCAAGCTGTTAGTAAAGAAACACAAAAAAAGACAGGTACATTGCCCATGGCATGTCAAGGCGCAGCGTTCTGAATTCCACGCCTTATCTGGAAAGATTCTATGGTAGAAAAAAGAATCTTTAGAAGAAGAGAAAGCGAAAGCTTTTGTATTTATACTTTATAAACGAATATCACGAATTTTTATTTATTAAGCTGCAATTCAGATTACAACATCGGAATATAGCGAAGAAAATGTTGCCTTATGCATCAGCAAGTAGATGCTTTCGAATTTTAAATAATTCATTCAACATCAATAATTCATTTTAATTTTAAACGTCTAAGAAATTTCTATTCTAATTCACGAGTCGAAACTAAATAATGGAAAACACTGTGCTTATTCACTCCATTCAAATGTAAAGATAATCATCTATTTTTTATGTAGTTCATTTTATTAAACATAAACAATAACTAGATCCATAGACCCCGCTGTAATTTCCTCCTTATCTGTTGCCCAAAATTGTTGATCCATTTAAATACATTTTCACTTTTCCTTATCAAAATATTCCAATAATATTCTCACGACAATCAATCTCGTCGATCCATTTTTTGTATCTAAAAATATGCCTCTATAATTACAAAGCTCTAATAATCAATTGGTTTTTCATTAAAACAAATGCTACGTGTTGCGAAGACTTTATGAACCAAATGACTGCCAAATAATAACGCTTAGAAAGAAAATAACTCTGCAGGTGTGCGTTCGTATTTGTTTTAAATACGCATGTTCCATTTTTCTAATTTTTATCTTTCCTTTTCCTACTCTTTTAAGTTGTGTACTGACTCTGCTGCATTTTGATTTCTGTACTGTTCTTAAAAGCCATCACTAATGGAATGCTGCAGGAGTTTTAGGTCAAGGGTGCGGTCGTGCTGAGTTCTTTTTTGTCCTGATTTTGAAATAATAACGGGAAGAAAAAATATCACCTTCCGGCCAATTCAAGAATTAACTAACACATCGTACGAAAACTATTCTTTATGTAACATGTTAACGCAGAGAAAAATTACTTTTTTCCTTTGTGAGCAAACGTGTTACATCGTAAAAAGGAATCACTTTTATTTCAATCATTCTAGAAAAGTTGGACTGTTTTTTTTTTTTTTGGAATTGTAGCAATGTTTTTAAACGTGTTATTTGTCAACATGTCCATATTTGTTTAGTTTAAGATCCATGACCTAGTGAGTTGTAGCTACATCAAGGCGCATTGCTTTGGAAAGAAAGAACCGAGTTATTTGAATCATCAATTGATGTTGGTTTCAATTAATTTTTAATTTTAAAAATTAATATTAACAGGTTTACCGAGAAATTGATTATTTATATTTTATTTAGAAGGAAACTTGGTACAAACTGTATTAGTATTAAAATTATACTTAAGTCGTGATAATGTATAAAGCATGCTTTAGTTGTATTTTTGGACATGATGAATTCTAGATTCTAGCCGAGTGGTCGCGAGCTAGCGGTCGGCGTTCTTTTCGTCATAGTCCCTGAAGTCCAGTTGTCACTAAAGACCCGTCGTGTATCGAGATTGATTAGATCTGTCGTAGCTTCAAGCCCATCGAAGCTTCAATGGCATGGATCAAATTGCTAAAAATCTCTAATTTTTGTTGCATCTTCATGAAATTAAAAGCGAAAGGTCTTTAACGCGTGTTTATCTATCATACACAAAATGTTTTTGAAAGTTCTTTTTAAATCATTATCCTTTTGTGTTCATATAGATTTAAACAACTCCTTAGGATAAAAAAAATATTTTAAAAAAAACCAAAATTTTCTTAAAATGTCCGCTTAATCTTAAAGATAAAGAATTTGATATATTAATTTTCTTAATTTTCAGTTATTAATAGAAAAGAAAAGGTACTGAAAGGTACGGTGCAATTTTTTTCTGTAAATGCTGTTCTGTTTTAAGGTATAGTGGCTTTTATAAGTAAAATTTTAATCACAAGTAGAATACTGAAAGAAATCATTTTATGAAAAATGAGCTCAATCGAAACGATGAGCCACAGAAAATTACTAAGTCCCTTAACACGGAAAGAAATGTTAGATGACTGAAACATAGTCACATTTAAATAGTTTTTGCTGATAATGGTAGATATTAACTATCGTACTTTTTCCCCCGATGAAATATGCTATGTTTTGTGAAAGAACAATATTTTATTGTCATTTGTTTAATTTTTTCAAGCTCTTAAAATTGATTATTCTTTTTCCTAATCTATTAAAATTAGAAAAATTATTTTTGAGGCAGATCAAATCTATGAAGCAGACTTTTTTTTATTAGCGGGGCAGACGATTTTTATGTATTTTATCATAGCAGACACGATAAGTTATTTAAAGTACAAATAATTCTTTGGCGTCGTTTTATTCTTCAAGTGTTTTTATTTGGTCGCTAATCCCTTGAAACAAAGCGGCTGTGTATGAAATGGCACAAAAAGTGTAGCTGCTCCACTAAAAGCAAAAACTTGGCTATCTGCTGAAAAAGTTATCGCTATTGTTTTTTTTGGGGGGTGGGGATTCATGGGGTATTGCGCGCGTCGATTTTCTTCGTGATCGACATACAATTAATGCAGTATGCTTCTACGAGCTTTGGGAGAGGTTGAATCTGCAAATCGGTCCAAAAGACGTTCCATTGCGATCTGTCATGATCTTCTCCAAGACAAGACAAGACACTCCTCACAACTGGATGAAATAACATTCGTACATCCTCTTCGGAAATATCTTTTGGCTACCTATTGTTGGACCCTCAAAGAAGCGTTCGGTGGAAAAAGATTTTCATCTAATGTCGTAGAATTTACGCGCAAAATAGGCTTCGTATACATCGGACTTCTGTGTATCATACAAGAATTTTTTTAAAAAAAACTCCCAATATTTTGAGAAAATGTGCTGATCTTGAAGGGAGGATATATTGAAGAATAAACATTGGTGCAATTTTGGTAAGTAACATTTGAGAAAAGGGGTTTTAAGAATATCTTGTTTATATATTTGATCCGCTCTCGTATGTTATGCGAAGCAAGAGAAAAGTATGATATATGTAAATTATAATCTCTTAAACTTAGCTTAACATGGATCACGGACATTTCTTTTTTTGGCTGATGAACATTTTCCAACTCTGTCCTTTTTAGATTCAGAACAATGTCCCATTAACGGGCTTTTTTTTTTCAATAATCGAAAATGAAAGAGTAGTGAATATGGGTAAGCACGAAACGGTCAACCACGTGGGAAAAAACGGCAACACCGAGTTTCATGGTTACCTCCTAAAACAATGCCCTCTCTTTCCATCATTTGTTCTTACCCATAGAACAATGAGTTTCGAATTTGTACGTTCACGAGTTGGGGGGCAACAAATTTTCTCACGATCTCCATAAATCACAATACGTGATGTGTTAGAAAAGTTAGAATGGACTCTTTTTTTTATATCATACGCGAAGATCAGTGGGTTAATAGGTTCGTTTGTTTTAGGTGCGTATTTGTGGAATTCGAACGATGTCAAGGTTGTTGAATGGGACATGCAATAATTTTGTATTGTTTCTTTGTTTCTCATACTTGAAAACCGATGTCAGTTTATTCCTTTTTTTTTTTTTTTAATTTGTTTTATTGGAAACATGGAAAGATTTTTTTTTTTTTTTTTTTTTTTTTCATTCGTAAAATGGCGGGAAAAAGTGTTCATTGTCACTCTCTTACAATAATTAATTGAATAGTGTCGATGCGGCTTTGAATTTTTCAGAAGCAAAGCGGAAAGTAAGAGTGCATTGAATTTATAATTTATCTAACATGGTCAGCTAAATATGAAAAGACAAAATATAAATACGGAAATTTCTAAACCTCTTTCAACTGTTTTCGAAGATGCAATCAAGATAGAATTATAAAATATATTTTCCTTTTCTGTAAAAGGTATCAACAGGATGGAATTATGAATTACATTACAAACGTAATTGCAGAAAAATCTGTTTCAGAGAGTTCTTTGCTGAATGAATATATATAATGAATTTCTAATTTCCTTTCTGCTAAAAATTACTTTTATATTAACTTTTCATCTAATATCGCTTAAAGTTTTTTGTATTAAATTAACAATATACTTCTCTATAATCAGTAAATTAAATATTATATGATTCATTGTTTTAAATAAACGAACCTTTAGAACTTGTATAATAAAATTGTAATGGAGTGCTTGTAAACATTTATTTTAGGGAAAACATTATCATGAATATATTTTTAATATCTTTCTAATATTAAATGCGCATTTTTGTAAAGTGCACCAATTCCGGTGATCAATAAATGTACAATAATTTATATCAGTTCTTATTTTCACGAATGAGATGTCCTAGCGATCTTTCCTTATTTTCAACCTTCCTCGATATCAACCAATATGTGCTTACCTTTTCCTTTCTTCCTTCTTCTTATGTCTAGATCAGATATACATTTGTAACAATTATTTAAATTACATACTTGGTTCTTGTGTATTAATAAGTGTTTGCAGCAGCCAAATATACGACCCTTGCGACAATAAAACCAACCTACCGATATTTCTCTCTTGCGTTATACTCGTATTAATTTCTTTTAGCATAAGATGTCATTTTTTTCCCTCTTTTTTTCCTTTTTCCTGCAATAAAATTTATTGCAATATTTTAATGTAATCTCCAGTTATAATGTATATACTATTATAAAGGAATTTTATTGTGTCTGTGTGTGTAAATAGAGACTCTTATTTTTACCTACAAATTTACAATATCTGTAAAATTGCATTCTAACGGTGATTATTGTAAATTGAACGTCGCAGATGTTTTCAATGCCTTCTCCGACTCAAATAGTTGACTATTTTAATTTTGATTCAAATTCATCAGTTTTTAACCTCTTGGATTAGCGATATAGTTTTACTTGCATTATAGTAATTCTAAATTTAGTGTGGATTTGTGAAATATATACTTCAAATACTTTATACTTCAACTAAGAGTTATTTTAGTGTTTGTACACGTATGTGATTTCACAAACAGGAATAAAAAACAATATATTTTGAAAATATGATTAACGCTGAATTCGAAGAGCTCTACATTTTGTCATATGTTCTCAATTATCGGTTAACAAGTCAATTTGTTATGCAGCAGAGTATTATTGTAGTAAAAAAATAATATCAAAATTTATACCAATAAGATTATAAGGTATTTTATTAAGAAACCTGAAACAACATGACAAGGATGGAAAATCCTAGGGATCTAACCTAGGGTAACCTAGGGATCGATATATTTCCCATGGGATCAACTGTCTCTTTGATAAACACTGTCAACGCACTCCCGGGATCCTTCTCTATTTTCGAACCTCCTTCTCGTCAACCATTTTTTAAAAATATTTTTTGCATTTTTTTTTTTTTTTTTTTTTTTTTTTTCTTTTCAAATTTCTTGATCACAGTTTCACCTCGTTTGGCGCCGTATAGCCATAACTGGCTGTTGCGCCATTAAACTTCACCATCACTCACTCGCCTATTACTGTCTTTGGTAAACACTTCCGGGTTACCCTAGCGATCCTTCTCTATCTCCGACCCTCTTTATCAATCAAATTTTGTCTTCCAATTTTTTCACGTCTAGACCACTACAGTAAAATCTTGTTTGGCGCAGCATAGCCACATCTGGCTCTTGCGCCAAAAACCTTTACATTCACTCACTCACTTACTCTTGGTAAACACGTGTGCCGCACCCCCTGGATACCCTAGCGATCCTTCTCTATTTTCGATCTCTCTCTCTTTCTCAATAGATTTTAACCTTTTTCTTCCTCTTTTCCTGTCTAGAATGCTATTTGAACAAATATTTGGCGCAGCTTAGCCAGATTTGGCTCTTGCGCCATGAGCCTTAAATGTCACTCACTATGCGTCGAGTTGTCACCTTCAATGAAACGTAGATTTATCATCAAACACCTAAACCTTAGCAACCATCAAAACAATAGGTTGCTTCCGGTGAATAGTCCTCGTAGAAGGCGAAGAAATCTCATCAGCTGAAAAAGTTATACGGCGATGATTTTTTGGATTTCGAAGGGCGTCACACTCATGGACTTCTAATAAAAAAAGGGGGGGACACGACCACTACACAATACTCTAGTCAGTTACCCATTTTCTTATTCCTACCACGGAAACCTTTTGAACCGTCCTGGTATGAAATAATTTTTCTGAAATTCTTAAATTCCTAAGAGAATGAAAATTTAAAATTCGGCTATTCATGTGCTATTAGACACGTTATTCGTACACCAATTTCTTAAGGAAGTGACAACAATTTTCAAAATGATAACAGTGTCGTGATTAAATTAATATTCAGACCAAGACGGAGAAAATTGTAAACCAACGCAATTGTTTTGAACAGATTTATTTTAAATGAGATCTACAAGTCGAAAACAAACTGTGATCTTGTTTTCGTAATTTCAAAAACTTCCGTGGTTTTTTTTATCTGTCATTGATGTGCATGTCTTCCTTTTGAAATTATATCATCCATCAGATGTGCCGTCATCACATTTTACAGATGAATGCCTTATTTAAACGAAATCGCAACTGCTCAAATGACTTGATCGAACGCGTGATCCGATTTTTAAAAACGCAAACAGCATTGACAGTTACTCGATCGCCTAACAACAGGTAATCATCGTATCGTCAGATAACCATCGTCATTATCATTTCCGGTATTCCTTTTTACGGTTTTTGTTTTCTTTATTATTATTTTATATTTATTTATTTTCTCATCACGAATCATTTCGCTTTTACATGCGAAGAGATCGCCAGTGGTCATCTCCATTTTTTTTTTTTTTTATAAATTAATCCGAACGCGGAAAAGATGTGACATTTATTTTCATATTTCCCATTATGACGAAGCGGCTACTAACAACCAACTCTTTTGTGATAAGGGTTCGCCGGATATTGATTTCGTTTTTTGAGAACGTTTTCGCGGAGCGGTTTTTACGGACAAGGTTCAGTGAATGCTTTGAAAATAGATGGCCTAGTGAAGCGTGGTGTCATGTTGTGTACATTAAAAATATTTCGGTGGGATTTACTCTTTGAAAAAAGAAAATGAAACACAAAACAACAGGAAGGCTCTGGATTGTTTCTGAACCGTTCGAAAAGCCTCTTTCGCTCAGAATCTCTATTCGTCGTCGCAATTGTAATAAATACTTCCTCTGCGCTTAATATGTTCTTTGATATCGTGAATCGGAATTCATTTCTGCGATTCGCTGTTGGGAAGGTTTATTTTCTGGTGGTGGTGAATGGCACTGCATAAATTTTGGGATAAACAAAAATATTACCAAAGATTTAAAGAATTTTTTTTTTGAAAGAACTGTTTTCGACTCCTTTCTAATTAAATGAAAATGTTACGATCGATTCGAAATAGCCTTAAAACGTTGACAATATCTCTTGTAAATCGTGGTCGTGAGCTCGGGGTGGGCAATGTTTCAGCGAGTCACGTGCTCGAGTCCTGTTTCTAGGGTATAAGGCGCGTTAAATCTGTCAAGGGCAGCCACGGTAACTGACTGGTCATGGTTGCGAGTTCGCGCCTGGCGTTGTCTCTGCCGAGTCGGGGATTCGAGTCTTGATGCCACTGAAGGCCCGCTGTGTAACGGAACTGATGCATGTTAAATCTGTTGAGGTTCTAAGTTTTCACGTTGGTGTGGAAGTTTGGAGAGTGAGGTGTCAGCTTAGGTCCATCGCCAGTAATCCCTATTCACTTCTAAACGCGACGTTAATAAACGATAAATTTAAAAAAAAATCTAAAACTGTCAGGACTTAAAGTCCTCACGTTAGCGTTGTGTGGGAGCTCAGAGAGTTAGGTATCAGTTCTGGTGCGTGGCTCAAAATTACATACTCCTTTGAAAAAAGGACTTGTATAGCTTTTTATTGCGAAGTTAACAAACACTCAATATTTCAAACCAAATAACCCTAAAACGGTTACAATATTTTTTACCGTTAACTATTATTGTTTCATTTGTATATTAAGAAATTTTTAATTTAATATTCACGTTTTTGTTGCATTTTGTTAACATAAAATACTCTTAAATCCTTTTAATTTTTATTAAACTTGACAATTTTGTATTAAAAACATTTTTAAATATTCTGTGTTAATGAAACTACTATTCCAAATATATTTGCAGGCCTTACTGATACGAGTGAACATCAGCGACAGAATACCAAACCGATCAAAGAATCAAGATACTATTCCTAGGCTAAACATGGCCGTCGTGCAATGCTCTTATGGTATTCCTTTGATATCCCCTGCGACTAGAGTAAGTACTGGATCCGTATTTTTTGATTTGTTACCATGAAAGCAATTATGCATGCTTTATAACCCTGAGCCGAAGCATACTTTCTAAGCACACGAATTCTTATCAAGCATTAATCTGACTATGAATTCTGCAGGAAAAGAAATCCAGAAGGATCCACTCTTTTCACTCGAGAAACGTATATACTGATGTGATAAGGACATAAACTGCTACTATTGACAGACTATTAACAAGAGCACCTGTGCAGACAGCTTTAGAAAAATCGACCTTGAGAATTTTACGATTATTAAATACTCTTCTCAGTGTCGTATTAGTAATGTAAATAGTGCAGACCGCGTTTTCGTTACAGCTTTAAAATTTTGAAGTTACGAGCTTTACACAATTTTATCCTCAAACAAAACCAAACATAGCTGTTACATGGGAGGAGTAGCGATAATTCCTAAGAATTGGGGAAAATTTATTAAACTCGCGACGATTTTTAATATTATTAGTTGTTTCTTACTTTTCAAGCGATTAAATATTTGTGTTACACGAAGGTGGTTCAAAAAATAACTGTTTTTGAGACGATGGGGAGGCTAAGGAAATTTGGTATTACCGTTGTGTGCTGCCATCTGGTAAACAGTGCCAAAAACAATTTGACACTTATCAACAACATAGTTTTTGATTGCTATCGCATCAAGTCCTCATCGCCTTTGGTGTCCTGTTGCCGCCGTCGGAGAGACGTGGATTCATTATTCTGAAAGCCAAGCAACAATCAAAACAATGAGATGCTTCTTGTGAATCTGCTCCAAAGATGGCAAAGACGATCTCATTGGCAGAAAAAGTTATCGTGACTATTTTTTGAGATGCAACGGGCAACACATTCATTGATTTCTTTAAAAAGAGAGAGAGAGCGAAAAGATCTCAAACATGAATAATACATACATATATATATATATATATATATATATATATATATGACAACGAATTACTCCATTCCTATAATACCCCATTTTTCATCCCTAACTCGGGTACTTTTTGTACCACTCTTATACGTACTTGAAGAAACCAAATGTGGTAGCTAATTGCTAAATTAAATTTAACAATCTGTTACGCTGCCGTCCATATTCCAACGTTCTTTTTTCTTTTTCGCCATTTTAAAATGAAACAAATGATAAGATTAACAGATTTTAATTTTTAAAACATTCCAGACAGTATAAAATGTATCCGTCAGCCAAGACAGGATATTTCATGTAAATGAATAACGAAATTAGGGAAGCAGATTTGATTATACGCATTTTTTTACACGAGCAAACATAAGTTTAATAAGATATTATTAAAATTCGTGAGTGGGAATTGTAAGTTGTCAGTCATTTTCTAATTAAATTAACATAAGAAGTATTTTATCCGACACGTATTTTTATACCAATTAAACAAGAAAAATTTAACATATTTTGTTTAAAAAATATATCTCACGACTTATCTAAATAATCTAAAAACCTTTTTTTTTAAATCCATTTGTAGTATCCTGCTCCTCGGTGAGTGTCACATACTTCACTTTCTTCGCTCGTATCTTAGCTTGCGCTACATTTACCTTATTTGTTCATAGAATAGTGAATTCTATTTCCAAATAAACCTAAAAGTAAATGTTAAACGACTGGTCCAAATATAACTCTAATTTCGTAAACAATAGACGACGAAATTTTGAAGAAAGACTTAATATTCTTGATAACACTCGGTCTGCAGGATTAATTAGTAATTCATCTCATTGTGTGGAATGACAAAGCATTTCTTCGGATGCCTCAATAGGTGGACAGAATGTTAGAGAAAAGTCAGTTGCGAATGCATTGTCGTTGGAAACAGGAAAACACGGAGTTGCGTGTGTTTTGTTTTATAATATAAAACATCTGCGTGATGCCAACCGTTAAAAACTATAATGCGCTTTGTGGTGTGTTATCTGAAGATGTCTGCTGGTCCTTTTCCGTGTTTGGAAAAAGCAAACTAAAAATGAGAACGGTTTCCGCATCGGTAGGTACCTATTTTATATAGGTAGCAAATGGACATTTTATATGTTGTAAAAGGAAATTTAATTGTTGTTTATTGATAAATCTTAGTTTGGAAATTTCCATCTTGACGCTCTATTGTTTAGTTAAGATGGACTTTGGAATACATGGAAATACTGTTGTACAATAAAATGTGTTTTAAGAAAGCGAATAGATAAGCAAGGTTTTTTTAAAAAAAATTTCAATTTCCTCGTTGCCATTTCATACCATTAAGTAAACCAAATATGTATATAATTATCTTTTGTTTTAATATCCCTAACAACTTTAACAACTTTCCGTAAAAATCAACATATTTCTTACTTTTATTTGATTATTTTTTATATTTTGACATTTCTTATCAATAAAAAAATCCATTGCTTTACTTTTTGCAAGGCTATGAATATTTATTTTTAAATTCCATCTTAATTATTTTTCTCTCTTTTTTTTATTTCAATCTTAAATACCTAGTTAGTTGGTTGTTTCAGATTTTTGATCCTGAGTCTTCGTGGGATGTATTACTCTCAACACAAGATGAAGAATTTGCATTTTATTAAATAAAACAATTTGAAAATTCAAGTATGGATTGGATAAGGCGAAGAATTAAAAAACCAGTTTTCTATGAAATGTAATGTGTAGAATAAAACCAAAGTCATGCAAAAAATGAAATATTTTTTGTGGAGAATTTTTCCCCAATGTAATCGATTAATGATAATATGTATGATTTAAAATGTTTAAACGGGCAGATTTAAAAGCAGAACATTCGATCAAGTTTTCTTTCACAGTCAGTGAATTTAAATAGAATATACAACTTGGGAAAAATATTTATAACTTAGGATATTTATGTTTGAAAAGAGTTTGAATGTGAATCACTCTTCTCAAAACTTATGTAAAATGTTCGAGGAAATTTAGAGAACATTTGATATCAGGTCATAAATGATGTTCTTATTGACAATTGAGAAAAAAATATAAATCGAATTCTAACCCAAAAAATAAAATTACAAGAAAATTAATAAATTAAAATTGAATAATAACTAAGCACACATGGAGCGCATAATTTATTACTGACGCGAAACATATCCCAACAACATTCGTGAAACAAATCCAACAACATTCGTGAAAGATGTCGTTTAAAAAACAAGGAACCGATTCTATCGGAATGTCATCGCAAAATTTCGAAGTAGAAACGAATTAGATGAATTTTTTTCCAATAAATGCATCGTAAATACGCGTAGTATTACTTGAAGATGCAAAAAAAAAATAACCTTTTGTATTATTTTATATTGAGTACTCAAGTTTAAACAATGTCGAATGTTACAAGCTCTAGTAATTGGAGAAGTTAGTACATAGCACAATATTATTAGAGCAGAAAAGTATGAGCAAAAACGTGTTCAGTAGATTTCTTATGAAGTAAGTTTCTAACAGATGCTTATTATTTATTGAAGTATTAAAAAAGTTGAAGATTAAATTGCATTTTGCTGGAAAACCAAAAATTTATAGATAAAAATAAAAGGTTACCTTTAGGAAGCAAGAGAATTTAAACCAAAACTCACAGTTGCCCCCCAAAGGCTGTAAATGATCTTCGGGTAATTTTTTTTCTCCCTGTGGTCCTGTATGTCAAGTTGGTATTAAGGTCCACTCTGATTTAACAAATAATCATTTACATCAAGAAAATACGCCAAAAATATTCAGTTAATGTCAAACAGGTCTTCCTAAGAGGGAATGAGAAAACACTGTAGCATAAAACTATCAAATGCACCAGAAGAACAAATTAGAACTGCCTGACACCATATCAGGATGAAGGCCCTCTCCAAGCTTAACAAATAATCCCCTTATTTCAAGAAAATGATCTAAAACTATTTCGTTAAAAACGGAGCGTTATAGGATAAACAAGAAGCAACATAAAAATTATCGAATTAGTCAAAAGAACGAATTAAAACTCTTTGTTTTGAATCATTATTTTTCAAGAAAAATTTTTTGAGGGGTGACTGGAATGTAATTGTCGGTGATGTAGACACGATATTCCTTTATCATCCATTCACCGAAACCAAAAATGCAATGAGTAAAAATCTGATATAGAAAAGGATTTTCCAAGTTCAGCTGTACGAAGAATAATTCACGGAGCCCGATTTCCGACTTGACCATGCTCTGGTCACTGTCAAAAAAGAAAAATCCTAAACGGGCAGCAGAAGATTGTTCTCCATGGCTGTGTAGAATCGAGGGCCGTTATTGGAGCGACCCGAGATGGCTATCTGGCCGAACGACAGCAGAGCCCGGGGCTACGATAACCATCCGGTTTCCGATGTGCAACCAGGCCATTATTTTACAAGCCCTTTTTTTTGGACAATCTATTTCAATGCTACAGCGAGCCGCCTTGTGAGTTTTTCATATTTCAGTGCACTCAATTGTGTGCTGTAATAACACTCTTCTCAATGACGCTATGAGGATTTTCATTCCGGTTGGGGTTGTTTATTTCTATCCCTCTGGCGGAAATTGGAGATGATGGTGTTTATTTTCAAAGTCGGCTTTTTTAAAGTGCTGTGTTAAGGTCGCGGTAAACAATTTTTATCTCTAGGATTATTTATCGTATAGAAATGAAGTTCAAAAATATTGCTGGCGGTTCTGTGATAAATTATTTACATGGTGCAAAGCTTAGGGCTGTGAAGTTGTTCGAAAGGTAATTAGATTTTATCCAAACGTGTTATTAAGACATTAAAAAGAAATTTCGATTTGTGTATTGTACGGTTCAATGGATGTGAGGGATATTCTGATTATAATGGAATTATGTAATGACTCACAATTTTGATTCAAAAAATGAATTCTTACCAGCGTAGCATAACATTATGAATAAATTGAATTTCTTGATTTTCTTTTCAATTTAGTCTAATATATTCTTTGAAAAATGCTTCTGTGTGAGTTTTTTTTTATAACTGTATCAATAATATTTTTTAAATGCTTCTCTATGAATTTTTTGTAAAAACCTAGAGAATATATTTAAGGAATGTGTCAAAACTGAGGAATATGCGACTCTTTGTGTTCTTTACAATGTCAGGTACATTCTGAAAGAATTTATTTATTCAATTATTTTAACTATAAAGAGGTAAAGAAACATTGTTTTGAGATATAAATAGTTCATGGTAGAATCACTTTTAAATTTAATGGATGCCAGAATAGAAACAGCTGAAACGACGAGACATTTCGTAATTTTATGTCGATATCACAGATTATCTTTTTTTTTAAATATCTTATGGTAAAATTGTATGTGTCTAGAACTTTAGAGCGAAATAAGAAATTAAACTTTCATACATTCTTAAGAAAATGTAATAACATCAAATTAACTATTTAAACATTTAAGAACCTCTTTTCATTACAATAACAAACTAATAGTATATGAAACTAAAAAAAAAAAATATCTGCTTTTATTTTAATAAAATATTTGACTCTTAATCGTTTTGAAATTATAACTTTAAAAACCATTTAAAAAGTTGCAATTTCACAAATTAAATCGATTTAATTAATCAAAGTTGTTACAACTTTAATACATTTAATATATATCCTGTGTGAAAAGTAGACCTAGTAAATAGTAAGTAAAAATATGTATATTAACAAGATTTTTTTCCATAAATAAAGGAGTTATGTTTTGAAAATTAAATGAGGGGAGAAATAAACCGGTAATTTCGAAGCTTTTTATATTTTAATTCATATTTTTATCATTGTCAAAATACTCGTGTTTTTATACAGTTGTTGACGTGTTAATTTACTAACTTGAATTCGTATTTTGAAAAGGTCATTTAACGAAAAAGAAAACTACACTTCCATCTCTGGTTCATGGTCACTGTTATGTCGTGTATGAATGTAAAGATTTTTATATGCAAAGATTTTTTGATAAGATAAGATAAAATTTGCTTTCAATTTTGCTTCTGAAATCAATAATAATTTTAGTTTTAACGGATAATCGGTGAAGATTATTTATTCACACAAAATAGGTATGATGAAAAAATCCTAACACCTAAATTACTTCAATTCATCAAATACTGATAATTAAATACAGCAATAGAATATAATATTAAAAATTTATGCATGTTAA
Source organism: Nephila pilipes (assembly GCA_019974015.1). Lineage (NCBI taxonomy): Eukaryota > Metazoa > Arthropoda > Arachnida > Araneae > Nephilidae > Nephila > Nephila pilipes. The sequence goes on along the minus strand of BMAW01117680.1, from coordinate 512,358 downwards.
AGATCTAACAATTGATAAAATAACAGACAAATGATCATAATGATTCTTGATTTCAGCAGGGTTATCTTGAACAGACGTGACTTTAAACTTAAATTAATGGTTTCGAAAATGAGATAGCATTACAATAATGTCAAGTCTATTATATGATAATAAAACTGAAGTATTGTTAACTCATGTGTGTAAAACAGTGTCTGATTCTCAAGGAAAGAGACAACTTGGAGAATAATACTATTATTATTGCATTGGAAAAAAAAATTTATTAAAAAAATCAGCACAATGATATTTATTATCTTGAATTACTTGAATAAGTCTTTTCCTTGTGACCATGTGGAATTCTAAAGGAAAAATGTTTCCTTATTAGAAGATTTATGTTTCATAAAATAATAAAACATTGTGTTATGTTAAACAAAATCTATAATATGTATAACTGACGTTTCTTTGAAGAATAGGAAAATAACTATCTTAAGAAGTCTTTGAAATTCAAAGGCATTTGAAGTCTAAAATTCTTAGTATATAAAATGATAAAATTGCAATAATTCTCTTTTAAAATATAAAAGGGGTGTAAAAAAACAAGGGGATATAAAAAAATCAATTTTTATTTACTCTAAAATTCAAAATATAGTTTGAAAACAAATTCATAGATGGCAGCACAAACATTTGAAAAGCTTGTACAGTCATGAAACTTACGTAAAATTTCTTAAAATCGCATTGCATTGCTAATTATTAATAAATAATAATGTGAATATTATAAAGTCAAATATAAATAGTCTTTTTCACTGATTTTAGCTTATGACAATTTATATTAATTGCTTAAAAAAGAGGTTTTCATAGATTGAACTTCTAAAAGGGAGTTTATATACTTATAACTATTTTCTCCTAATTAAATATTTTGCTCAACCAAAGTACTCTCAAAAATGATAATTTTTGTTAAATTTGAGTACATTTAAGGAATTTATATAGAAAAAAAATATAGCTTATATAATTTGTTGTGATATATTACTATATGAGCTCACTAATTTACAAATATTTTATTGAAAAATATTTCTAAATTAGTTATAAATTCCTTTCATGATATGCATATAAGTTACAAAGTTACTTCAGGTGTTATTTAAATAAGCACCCTATGTATAATTTTCTTAGCTTTTTTAAAAAATATGTAATTTTAATTTATTTTTAGAAAAACTATTTCTTGCTTATGATTTTTAAAAATGGTTTTCCGAAAATTCATGCAGCTCTAAAACCCATCAAATTTTTTTTAAAAAAAAAAATCCTTAAAATCAATTGAAGGTAAACTGTAAATTTTTAATACCTCTAAAAACATTTTCATCCTTTTTTTCTGCATTAATTACATTATTTTCAAACATTTTTTTTTCTTATCAAAAGAATATCTTATGTTCATATTTCAAAAAAAAATGCATAATTTTGTTCATAACCCGCATATTTCACGTACATAACAATAAATATTTGATTGAATACTACATAATAAGGCATGCCTGTAAACAAAAACATATTTCAGAACCAGAATGAGAATAAAATTTGATTTTAATCTCTTTTTGATTTTGAAACATATTTGTAAACTGCAGTGTATGTATGGTTTTCAAACATTTTTATGAAGTACAGAATGTGGAGTGCATTATTGTGTGTTATTTTACTGATTATTGTAAAGCTGATATGTTAATAAATAACTAAAAGTATACATCTCATTCTCAGTTTCTTTCAAAATTTAATTCTATTCGTGACGTTTTTCTAGTAAAATAACATATTAGCACGTTTAATTTTTTCTCCCCGATTACAATGTCTTGTAAATGTTACATCGGGGTATTTTTAATTTCGTTATACAAGATTGAAAAAAAAACAAAACATTTAATTCGTGAATTTTGTGGAACAAAAAAGTGGCGGTGGCGCCATCTACTATCATCTCATTACATTTCTTCAATGTATTTTGTATTTCTATTTTTATCCCATAGATGGCGCTTAATTAGTTATCGAAATTATCAAATGGGAAAAGGAAATCTTATTCAGCTTAATGTTAAATATTTATGAAGCTTACGATTCAAAGAATACAAAGAAATAAATACATTTGAACAATACAATTTGTTCCTTATCGCTAGATACAAGCTTTCTCTGGAAGCAGAGCTGTAAAGTTTTTATTACTCGAAAGAAAAATTATTAGACAGATAAAATTACATTAAATTAATACACAATTTTTTTCAGAAAAAATATGATGCGTCAGTATTCAGGTAAAAAAAAGAACTAAATATTGGGAAAATATCGAAATAATATTTTAATGGATTTTTTTTACTATATAGGGAGTGAAAAATTATTCACAAATAAGAAATTTCTGGAATTTTTTTCTCTAGCTCTAATTAATCCAAGAATTGTGTTACATTTATTCTATTCATCCATTTTATATTTTTTGTATTTCATTTGTAATAGAATCATGCATTAAAATTTTTTATTGACTTTATTTTTTCAAATTTTTAAATGATTATGAAATCTTAATGTTATATTCACAAACTTTTGACTGTAGAGTTGTGGACAATATTGTAAAGTGCAAATTATAATACGATACATAGTTTAAAAGGACTTGAAAATCCTCGTATACTTTTGTGTGAATATAAATGAGGTACCTTCTCAAGTTTTGCCCTATAGTATGGTTCGTATAATGCTACGAGTCACAGCTCGAAATTGGATCGTATTCTGATGACCCATTTTCATTTAACTCAGGCTCGAAATTATAATTTCCGTCCGTAGTAGTCTTAATCTTGTTCGTTAAGTAAACAACACTTTCCAGATTTCTACTTTTGAAAATAAAATTAGGTGTCATATCCAATCGGATAAACATTTCAAAAAGAACAAAAATATTTAAAAATTAAAGAAAAGGAATGTATATTTTAATTTGCGATTCAGTGGATGAACATGGGGGGGGGGCAAGTGTCCCACTACCTGTGATAATTTCATGCGCAGGCAAAATACCAGTAACATACCCAAACAGGAAATCCTAATTTAATTGTCAGTATGTAGTCGATATACTGTTGCGTAAGTTTCGTTTTTATTTTGACAATTTTTTGACACTGCTAAATCTTACATTATTTAAGAATCGAATATTAAAATCGGCGTTTTTAAGGTAATTTGATAACCAGCGACGAGATTGACTCGTGAGGGAAGTTGGCCAATAACACAAGGCTCTGTTTCCTCCTGTTGAATTTTTTGTAGATCCGTGACCCTTGTCATTTAAATTTAAAACACAATTTAGGATTTCTTTTCAACAATGAAATTAATTTCTCCTCGTTTAAAAATCTAATCTCATGAACAGGATATTTTTAAGATGTATTTCGACTTCCATCATATAAATTACTTTTCTTTCAATTCGTTTAAAATCTCTCTGTCCCTCTCTTTTCTTAGAAGCCGCGGTAGACTGTTGGTCATGGTCGCGGGCTCGCGGCCTTCTTTGCTTTCATGGAATCGTGACTTCGAGCCCTGTTGCCTCTTAAGATACTCCGTGTAGTGGGGCTGATGCGCGTTACATTTGGTCGAGGTCCCAAGTCCTCCCGTTGGCGTGAGTGAGTGAATGTAAAGTTTATTGGCGCAAGAGCCAGATATGGCTATGCTGCGCCAAACAAGATTAAACTGTGGTCTAGACATGAAGTTGAAAAAAAGGTAAAAATGGTTGACAAGAAGGAGTGTCGAAAATAGAGAAGGATCGCTAGGGTATCCCGGGAGAACCGTTGGCGTGCTGTGGAAGTTAAGAGAGGGGTTGCCAGCTGAGGTGTCGTCCTCGTTACTTGACCGAGATACAAAATTTCGAGGTTCGTCACCTATAGACCCCCTATTGCCTCTCAGTGCGACTAAATACACAACCATCATCCTTATTTCTTACTATTAATTTTATAACTACTTCATTTCTAAATCGTTTGGCGATTTTTATTTGTTAATATTTTACAATTTTAGTTTATATATATTCTCTCTAATAATTTTTTGTCTATCCTTTTAAAATATCCTACATTAATACACACACACACACACATATATATATACAGCGCGAGTTTTCCGCTAGAGAAAAAAATGTATTATTTTAATTTACTTTTTTGTCCAGAAGTCAAAACAATAAAATTAAGTATGATCGCGATGTATTTGAAAGCTTATAAAACATTTTCTTAAAAATGCTCATTTAATTAAACAGGACAGCTATGGGTGCTTTAATATCTCCTACAAAACTTTGTGTGAAGTATTCGTTTGCTGAAATAGGTTTGTAATAAAAATATCGTAGGATCAATCATAAAACTTTAGAGCTCAATATAGAATCTAATATATATATCGTGGAAGTTAAAGTGCCGTAGAGAGAAAAATGTTTTTGCTTATTTTGTCAGAGCTGTTTTGCTCATAACTTTCACCGGGAAGCATTGAAGATGTCTATTTTAATTTATTTTTGGAGATTTAGCATTTATATTTATGATAGCTCAGAAAACTTATCAAAATGAAAAAGTGGGAAAATTTTCTATAAAGCAAGATGAAGTATGGACATATAAACATGCATCATGACAAAGAAAAACTATATTTATGTAAGTAAAGAAGTTTTGTCGTTATATCATGTATGTAAACAGTTATTTGCATTTTTTTTTTTAAATTTAAATTCAGCTTCTTTGCTTGTATAAATATTAAAATATGCAAAGAAATAAATATGCTTTTTGAGTACTTTTCATTGCTCTTATTTAAAAAAAAAAAAAAAAAAAGGGAAGGAAAAACACAAGCAGTTCCAATTTTGTAATATGAACGCGCATTTTAAATAACTACTTGTCGGAAAAGAGCCAGTTTCCCTCATATAAATTGCATTTAAAAAATGGAAACGGTAATGTGTTTAACGAAAAAAATACGATAATGAATCCTCAATAAATCTAACCAGAAAATTAAGCTTAAGTATTATTTTTAGGATGTTAATACAAGAAATTGATTTGATATCTTAATTAAATAACTTGAAAAGTGCATCCAATTCTAAAACATTTTTCAAAAAAATATTACAGCCATTTCAAGGAGTAATATACAAATTCTGCATTTTTTTTTTAATGACATAGCCATTGTAGGATGACATCAATTCTGAAATGTTTTTTAAACAATGTCATAGGTATTGAGAAGTGTTCTAATTCTTTTAAGGAATGTAATGCATTTATCGTGCATTCGTGAAAAATGATTATTTTACAGATCTATTTGAGTATCATTGACATAGGAAATATTAAACATTTATTTTTTCTTCCATTTCGGTATATTTATCGACATAATTTAAAGAATTTTTTTTTTCCTTATACCACATGAACAGTACAACGCACAAGAGATCTAGAATAGCCGTATCTTACACATAGGCGTGTGTCCAAACGGGCAAATTCTTTACGACCCATCGTTCTCTTCCTTGATGTGATTCCTTTTTCTAACCTTGTACTATTTCATTTTTATTCACTCCATATCCGTGACATTTACTGCTGGATGCTTCATTTCTTTTGCCGCTCGCCAAGAGAATGGTATGTAGAATAACTTTACAAATAGATTGGTTATAAATAAAATCTGCGCTTAAGGAATTTTTTAATTCTTCACGTACCTCAGGTGTGTGTGTGTGTAAAACCAAAGATCGTATGTTACCAAAAAAAAAATTCTCCCGCATTTTTGAGTTTTCCATCGTGTAATATGGTAAAAAAAGTTTTCGAGTTTCTTTTTGTTTTTAGGGACAATTTTGTTTATGCATATATTTCTTCTCTGTTCTTCCTATCTTATATATATATATATATATATATATGTAGACAGTGGGTTGATGGAGATTGTTCATCCCGAATCTACGATGGTTTGCTCTTACGCAAAGGGCTGGTTGTCTAGGGGGGTTGTTTCGGATTCCATGTAATGTTGTTGTTGATATTCACAAGGATGAAGCTTGCAGTAGCTTTACTTGTTTATTAGGAGAGATGATAAAGAGTGAAAAGTATTTACACTATGATATGAAAAGTAAGTTGACCAGTTCGTCTGATGAAGATAGATGGCTGCCTCATTTAACCCATATTGGCGAGTGGCGCTGTAACGCGCTCGAGCGTTTGAAGTTTTCTTCCGACGCGGGTAGCGAAGGAGAAGAGAAGCGGAAAAAGTGGCGGCAAGAGAGAGCGAAAACGAGTGTCACTCAGTTTTGTATTGGGATAGGTGGCGCTGCATGAGCTTATCACATGACTCTGATTCGTGGCGACATCTATTGAGTATCGGAGGAACTGGTTTCACAGTAAATTGGAAAATAAAATTAATTGCTTAGTAATTAGCTGGAAAATCTTATATATATATATATATATATATATATATATATATATATATAAACAGGTTTAATAGGCCGCGGGGACCAAGTGGCCATGCTTGTTATTGACATTGTTCAGCCAAGCAGTTGATTTAAGTCTTGATATCTTTCACGTGTAGTGGGGCTGATGCCTGTTAAATTTGTCAGAGGTCAAAGTCCTTACAATGGTATGGTCCCATAAAAATATTATCTTCTTGAGGTAAGTGCGGGTACCATGACGCAGAGGTACCCAAATGATCTTTTTTTCTTTTCCGTGGGGTTTATTGTCTGTGATAAACTCTGTTGACGCGGCCTCTGGATACCCTGGCGATCTTTCTTTATTTTCGACCTTTTTTGTCAATCGATTTTTACCTTTCTCCTCTATTTTTCTTAATCTAGAACACAGCTGCACCTTTATTAGTACACCATAGTCCTATTTGGGTCTTACACCATTGAACTTCATCATCACTCACTACCTCAATGGGATTATATAAAAGTTTGGATAGGAGTGTGATAGCCTAAATGTCATCTTTTTCACTTGACTGTAGTTCAAAATTGCGAAGTCCATCGCCAATAGTCATCGCGTTGCGTCTACGAAATTAAATAAACAATCAATGAGAACAAGCTTTATCAATATTCTTTCTCTCTCTCTCATTCACTCACATACATCAATTTGAAATTTAATATCGTTTAATTAACGTGATTTATAAATTTTAATTTACAATTTTGGTCGTATTCATTGTGTTTTGGCACTGAATATTTTTACACGCTGGTTGTATGCTTAAGTAACAAAGTTAGTGATCGACAAGGCAAAATATTCGAGCTGTAGGTTCTCCACTAAAAACTCGTCTTTCAGAATAACGGTGGCTGCAGCTCGTTTAACGGATCCTGGTCCCAAAA
>BMAW01117680.1:483613-499908 GCA_019974015.1 Nephila pilipes | reverse complement strand
GATATTATGCGAATTAATAAAGTTTCAGAGCCATCGCGCGTGCGCGGCGCGCGCAGCGCCCTCTGAATTGATGCTGAAAGCGTATAAATAAAGTGCTGTAGCGGGACGTTGAAAAAAGTCTATGATTATTTGTTAGTGGCAAACGTTTAGTGAGACCTGAGTATGCCTCCACGACGGAAGAATAAGAAATTCAAGCAACTTACGGAGTTTGAACGAGGGAGGATAATCGGCCTTCGAGAAGGAGGATTTTCCTATCTCGCAATAGCAGCTCGTATGCAGCGGAACAGTTCCACAGTGATGCGAGTTTGGAAGCAGTGGACCGACGAGCACCGAACAACTCGAAAAACAGGCACTGGACGACAGAAGGTGACGTCAGAGCGCGATGATCGACACCTGCTCCGCATGGCGGTGAATGATCGCACAGCTTCCTCCAGGCAGCTGGCAGCACGTTGGTCTACTGCTACAGGTGTACAATTGTCGGCTTCGTCAATTCGTCGTCGTCTGCTGCGCCGTGGATTGCGTGCAAGGGTGCCTTTATACAGGATTCCCCTCACGGCGAATCATCGACGGCTGCGTCGGCAGTGGGCTCTTGAGCACAGAGACAGGCGAGCTGATTGGCTCCAAGTTGTCTTTTCAGATGAATCACGCTTCAATTTGTGGACCCATGATGGCCGTGTTCGTGTTAGACGTTATGCCGGTCAACGCTGCCTTCCTGAGTGTATTATTGAACGACATAGTGGTCGAACACCCGGAGTTATGGTCTGGGGTGCGATTTCGTATCATGGACGATCCAATTTGATACGAATTGAGGGTAATCTCAATAGCAACAGGTACGTCCGTGAAGTGCTACAGCCCGAAGTCGTTCCTTTCCTTCAAGGCATCCCTGGAGCTATCTTTCAGCAGGATAATGCACGCCCACATGTTGCGCGGACTGTTCGAGACTTCTGTTCAGCACAACGCATGCAACTTCTTCCTTGGCCTGCTTATTCACCGGATATGTCGCCTATTGAGCACGTGTGGGATATGGTTGGTCGGCGTCTCGCTCGTGATCCGCGTCCTGCAGTTTCCAAAGACGAACTTTGGTTGCGCATACAAGCGATATGGAATTCTCTTCCTCAAGCAGATATTCAACATCTGTTTGACTCCATGCCACGTCGTATAGCAGCACTTATTGCAGCGCATGGTGGCTGCACCAAATACTGATTTCGGACGCTTAATTTGTTTCTTTTGTTTTGAAAATTTCATCATTTATTTGTATCAGTACAAGTCGTTTCTGCATTAAATTTCATTTGATTCTGATGATTCTTTCATGGTGTTGCATTTTCTACAAACAGCAGTATATAGTTGTCTGCTTTGCTTCTTTTTGTTGTTATAAGATGGCACATTTTCTGTACTTAAGAAATTTATATGTTCTGATGGTTATACGATAAGATGACGATGAAATACGAGTAAACAATAAATTGAGTTTCGTAAATATGTAATTATTTTGGAAATTTTAAGTTACTCATTCAAGACAGAGTTATTTTTTACGGGTAATGGTATTTCCGTATCTTTAAAATTAATAGAAAACTTCTTAGAATTCAACATTTCCGCAAACAGTCAGTTTAAAATTTTTTAAATAAATATAGTTCACGTTTAAGGACTCCTTTTTTACAAGTCTCAGTGAAATAATCATATGGGGACAGCAAATATTCGATTCAAATTTACGGACAGAAGTTAAATTTGAAAGTCTGTTAGTTTTTGTCGCTTTATATAGCTTTCGTGACAAGATCCTATTAAGCATTCACCTCTCATAACCCATATTGTTGCAACTTCTCTTCCCAAAGTCAAAATGGTTAGGTTATGCGATGTTTCACTTTCCACAAAGCTATCCATCCGAACAATTATCTCGCCGATTGCTTCTCAGTTCATCTGTCTGGCCTTTTCTTCAACCAGATACCGACACAAAAGAAAAAGGCGTCGCTATCGCTTTATTTCTGTGATTTCCTGCAACCGAGATTGATTTCCTTTTTCGAACGTTTCTTTCCACTATATTTAGAGATCATATTCGAGATTCGTTAAATCTTTCTCTTTTTAGAATACCCTAGATTTGGAATGAAACTCAAAGATTCTCTTTTAGTAGGTCGTCATACATAATGAAATTCTTATGAGAGTAAAGATTATTTACTAAATTATTTCTGTATACGTCAGTATGTCATCAGATAATTATGTTACATAGTTTCTTTTATTTTTGGAGAAATTAAAATAAATATTCGGGAACAATCTCCAAATTCCTTAATTCTGCAATTCCCTAAAAACGTTTTTTTTCCCTCTAAGATAAAACATTTTTATCGTAATTATCATTTTTAAGACAGTGGGATTCTTAAAAAGTTTAGAAATTAAATTTTAAAAATAATTCAAGGTTAATCTTGTTATAAATTAATCTTTAATTTGTTTTTTGAGTATCACTATTCAATTGTAACGTAGAAAAGGTGAGAAAGAAAATATTTATGGTACAATTTTTAATGTTTGGCCTCTTGAAATATGTATGATTAATTAATAGTTGTGTAACTACGAAAATTTCACTATATAAATTTCATTCAAACTTAGTAATTAAGTTTTGATGAAATTAAGTTACTTTAATCTAATTTAACCCGCATTGTGTTTTTTAAACTATAGCGATCCTGTTTTCACAAGAGCTCGTTATTCAATGTGAGTGTATGTTAAAAAAAACTCTAATGTAAATGAAATAACTTAAATAAACTAATATTAAAAATAAAATTAACTAATTTGTCTCTGACTGAAAAGCCTGTAACATCATTTATCATTTTACAAGTATATAAAAATGTAATAATAAGTTCTTTGTTTTTAATAACGTTCAGTTTCATTTCGTCGTCGACTAAAATGAGCTCCTTATTTGTAATAGAAACATTTATGGTTTGTTATACACTGAAGTAAACTGTATAAATTTCGCGCTTAGAAAAACTGTGATAATTACTTAAAGAAAAAAAATTAACTGTAATACATAAAATTTTTAAATATAATTTTTATTTTGTCTGATTTGTAACTACACAAATGCTTTGTATTTTAAAATGTTGCTTTTGTAATCGTATAATGATCAGTGCCTTCTTTTTTGATTTTGTGGATTATTTTCTTAGTTAGAGGAATAATTAAGTGTATTATTTCACTTTAAAGGCCACTTAGTAAGAGATAATACACTTAAAGACAGCTTCAAAAATAATACGTCATATTTTTCCAAAGTTCCTGGTTAAATTGACTTAAATCAAAAAGTAGTATTAAGAAGAGCAATTGTTCAAGAAAACGATCAAGTGCCGGTTTTTCTTGCATAAGATTATTACCGAACATTATTGAAGTTAGACACGAATAATTTCAATGAAAAATGACGAAACATAGCGTGATTTTTTGCTGATTGCAACCGAATGCATGTTTCCACTTCATCTGCAATATAAAATGCCCGTTTTACGTTTCGCTAATTTCCTTCCTTTTCGAGCCACACACGGCTTACTACACGTGCATGGAGAAGAATCTGCGTGTTCGATTTGCTGGAGTTAATACTGAATAACGTTTTGAAGTGTTTTCTTGTCTCTGAGTTTATTTTAGGACAGAAGTAGTCTATGTGATGAATTATCAAAAAAAGGGCTTAACCGACATTCTTCGACACAGCAAGGAAGGATTTATCTAGGATCCTATTTTGGTTCTAGTAGGATCAAAAATAAACTTCCGCTGTACTCACTTGGCGATTGCAGTCTATCATTTCTCGTGGCGTCCGAATATGGAGACAATGATATTGAGTAGTGAAGTGTGTTGTTTACATAGCACACATAATACAAAATTTATTGCTTGGAATTCTTTATGCGTAATCGCATAATTATTCTTTTGTGAAATCGGATACAAATCAATGTAACGAGGCAAGACCCTTGATATTTTGGAGTGATAATTATTTAATAAGAATACTCATAACCAAAATGAATTTATATAGCTTTACAATAAGTACTTAATAAATTTTAAACTGCATTTTACGTATATGTTGATAGTATTTACAGTCTGTGGAATCCAGAACATTTTTACACAACAATTTTTACGAACATTGAAACTTTTTGATTATTTTCCATCAACGATTTAACGAGTAAAATTCTGGACACCCACTTCCCCGGCTTGTCAAAGAACTATGAATACCTTTAGCATGTTTTCTATATATGGTTTATCTTAAGAATAGGATATATTATAATCAATGCACACACACACAGTGTGTTATTGTAAATTTTCAACCGTATAAGTACTTAAAATACTCTTTCGGGGTTCGAAGGTATATGTTAGTATGACGTTGATTTCAAGAATGGTGTGATACCACACGCATAATCTTCGTCACCTGACCGCGATTCAAAATTACGTGGTCTGTTGATATTAACCTTTGTGTGGCCGTGGTAGCCCAGTGGTCACGGCCGGTGATGTTTCAGTTTAGGACTGGTGCACGAAGATGGACTAGTGCACGTTAAATATGTCGATCTCAAAGTTCTTATCTTGGCTTGGATGTGGAGAGCGAGATGCAAACTCGGTACCGACCTCGTCATCGAACCATTGTTCAAAATTACGAGGCAGACTGGGGGCCTGAAAAGAAGCTCCAAGTCTAAGTTGACAAACAAGGATACCTGGGCATCAAAATAAAAGCCTTCGGATTGCTGCTGAAACGATTTTAATAATACCAATTTATTCGTTTAAATCTTTTTATAACGACATTCATTATAAAAAAAATGGAATGCCTTTTTTTAGTTAAACTTTCAGAGTTGTAGGGAGATAAAATAGCAGTTGTTGATCCATGTCCCATAAAACCGTTCAGCCTCAGTTCATAATTATATTTCAGTAAGCAATAAAAGTCTAGAAATTATTTTCAAAAACAATAGTATCAATTACTAAAATTTGAAAATTCATAACAAAAAACTTCGTAAGTATTCTACAGTGGGTAAAAAAAAAATATTAGCAATTGTCTGTAATTGATCTCATTAGCTAACAATGTAAATTCTTGACAATTTTAGCTGGACATAACGAATACGGGAGGTAACAAAAGTACAAATCTAATGATACTTTCATTTTAATGAGCATTTTACACAAAATATAGAACAAAAACGTAAACTTACATGTCAAAAAAGTATTGGCAAAATCATACAGCAAAATGTGAGAACTGAATCAGTATATGTTTAATACCATGTATGCATACCTTTTGCATTTATAACAGCTGTAATCTATTTCTCATAGAGAAAACCAAAGTCTCGGTTTTACTATTGGGAATTTTGTGCCATTCTTTGCAGGGGTATGCACTTATGTTCATCTTTACACAAATTTTTATGTTTCCTGACTTATAGGTCCAATTTGTGTCATAAATTTTCAATTCGATTTATGTTAGGCGATTGAGACGGTGTCTTTTACTGGCGAAGAGCACTATACAGTAATCACTCCCTGGTGAGGTTCGCTGTATGCTTAGGGTCAATGTCCTATTGAAATACGATTGATGTTCCTAAGCCAAGTTTTTGGGCATTGAATTTCAAGTTATGGCGCAATATATCAATGTGTTGTCTTAATATCATCAATGAAGCACATAGTTACCAATTCTGTTTGCTGCTATGCAACCCCTAACTACGACTCTCCCTCCACTATGTTTCACAGTCGGTGTTCAATGTTGTTTTTCCTGTTCTGTGTTTGGTTTTCCCCACACATACTGTCATCCATCCCTCCTGAAAATGTTAAACTTCGATTCGTCTGGAAAAATAACTCTGTTCCAAAACTTGTCTGATAAATGAACATGATATTTTGAAAAGCCAATCTATTTCTCCTGTTTATTTCTGAAATAAAGGTTTCTTTCTAGCTTCCCTTCCATAATAACTTCCTTCATGCAAAACATTCCGTATAGTCTTTACACTACAAGTTTTATTCAAAGTATTAACAATATGTTTGACTTTAAATAATGTGCACTTATTTTAGGATTTTTCTTAACCTCTTTGATAATGCCACGTTTTTCTCTTATAGAAAATATTCGAGGCCGTCCACTTCTAATCTTATTTTCCGTCGATCGCGTCTCGTTGAACCTTTTTGCAACACTTCTAACAATAAATAAACTTAGATTTTGTTGTATTCCTCTAGCACGATATGTTGAACCCGCATTTCTGAACTGAATAATCATGTTTTGAACATTCACTCCAACTATTTCGATTTCGAAGCCATTACATCTCAGCATAAGCAAAATAACGTTTTAAAAGTTTTGAAGTAGCTTTGCAGATTTTATACGAACAGGGTTTCTTATCAATTTAAACACGTGACCTCATCATAACAAAATTTTCTTAGCAGTTAGAACTTTGCCAATACTTTTTGACATGCAAATTTACTTTTTTGTTGCATATTTTGTACAAAATGCATATTAAAATGAAAGTTTCATTTAATTTGTATTTTTATTACCTCCTGTATTCGTTATATCCAGCTAAAATTGTCAAGCATTTCCTTTGTTAGCTAATACGATCAATTATGTACAATTGCCAACACTTTTTTTTTTATCCACTGTATATATTTTCCTCCACTGATATTGAATCATGCAATACACATTTTAATCAGGTTGCTATTTCTTATTAACGTAACAAATATTTTTTCATTCAGAACATATATTAAAAAAGGGCTAGAAGCAGTTTAATTTATGAATATTAAACTAACAAACTTTTCGTATAAAATTAGTGGAATCGAGTTTACATTTTGTCTCCCATAGCTTTTCAAATATTTTTAACCAATTTGTGTATTTAACTTTTTGCTAACAGTTTTAAAGACATTTGAAGTATAATCGTTTGTGTTACATCGTTGCAGCTGGATATTACTTAATAGATAAGATATTTCATTCAGTTACGTGCGGAGTCATTACCGTTTGTGTTTAACAATGAGACGTGGGTTTCCGCGTTAAATACACAATGCATTGTATGGTGCCTTTTGAAAGTCAGTCTTATCAATTCGCAAACAAAACCGAGACAAGAACTTTCTTTTTGTTCAACGGACAAAACTGTATCTAGGAGTAATAAAATAGAGCGGAAGGGTAAAGGCAACTATGCGAAGCATTGGCGGGAGAAAATGATATTGAAGTCTTGAAAAGATATGTATCGTTTCCTAACTCGTGACGGAATTTAATAGGAATTCATGTCTTATTAGTACATTGTTCATAAAAAGTAGTGTTTGCCTACATGAAATATTATTTGCCTATTTATCCCACAAATTACATTCAATCTGTATTATTTTCATTTGAAATTTCAATTGAAAGGAATATAGATGAGATGAAATTAAAATTATGTATAAATATATATATATATATATATATAGTGCTGTTGTACATATTGTTTCAATAATTAGATTTTGTGAGTAAATATTAATTTTAAAACATCAAATTTCGAAGAATTTAAGTACTTGTATATACTTATATTATTGTTTTTGCTTGTTCATACTTTTTACATAAAATAAGATTGTGTTTTGATTTGGATCTTGGTTTTTTTTTTTTAGAATGGGGGTGTTTTTCTTAATGAATTTAATCGCCATTATTTAAAAGGATAAACGAATGTGTTTTGTTATTGAGCATCCTAGAATTGCTTCTAATATTAGATATTAGTAAATTAATGCTGTGCATCACAAATTTCCAAATAAGGTTCTCTAGGAAAAGTATCCTTTTTCTTTTATTAAATTCCGAGACAAAAGGACGCAGTAATTTCCTTCTAATAGTGTTGTAGACTAGCAACCAAAAATTCGTGATGTTCCATCCATTTGTATCATTATAAAGAAAAGTAAAGCTGTTGCATTTTTAATCCTACTGGCCCTTAAAATCCAACTTTCAAAAGCTCAAATAACGGGGTCAGTTTACTGCAATTCAAAATATGAAATCTGTCTCCAATAATTCGATAGGAGAATATAAGAATCCATTAATTTTTTTAGAAAACGGAATTGAAACTTATTATTCCAGATTTTGCCGAAGATTTCTTTGATCATGATAATTTAGTCTTCATGTCGAATAGACAGTCACTGAGTATGTTTCACCATTTACATGAACAGATTGGGAACATTAGGTAATGTGGTGAAATTAGACAGATTTTAATTCACTTAGAAACTGAAATATTTAGAATATGAGTATAATACAAATGCACTTTCTTTGAAAAATTGAATAATTAGATCTTTATTATCTGTTTAAATTGTAGTTTAGCTTTCATTGTAAAAATAAGTATGCAAACGTTTTCCGTTCTCAAACAATTGTAGATTCGGAAAGTCGTAGTTGTATTTCATACTGCGACATATCAGCATCATTGGTTGACATATCAAAGAAATGAGTTTTAACGCTTCAATAACTAGTCTCTACCTATATGGAAGTGATTTGAACCGTGAAAAACATGTACATCAAAAATAAACCCGTGATTTAAAATGCAAAGACACCTATAAATAGATTTTAAAAGTGAGTATATTCCGTATATAAATGATCGATTTTCTTCAATTCAGTCATGGGTTATGATTTAGTAGAGATTATCTCAATCACTCACTTATTATAAAAGTTCAGTTGTTATCTCTTAGTTTCAACATTGTAACGTTTCGAATTTTCTTAAGGGTAGTGTTAGAAAATGGAATACTCCTCTTGAAAATAATAATGCTTGCAAATTATTATTTAACCTTTTTTCGGCAATTTTATGCAAAAAGTAAAATTGCGATTATCTCACTATTTTTAGCGAAAAATTTAGTTAATTCGATGGTTTCTTTCAATGGTCTTCAATATTTTTCTAGCAATTCTCGAACTGGAAATGACGTCACTTTTTTTTCTGATTTCTCTCGAAATTGTTAAAAGTTTGGTGTCATTTACCACCTGATTTGTCTTTGTTCGAATTCGTCAATATTTAGAGTTTGGCCATGTGGGATCATTTCGACAAGTCATTGTAAATAGTTTGAGCTAAAAACTAGTTTATTTTTAAAAGTAAGCATATGCAACAACCGTTATTGTACTTTGTTCCCTTTTTACAGGAAAAAAATTATTTTAACTTAATAATTAAAATGAAAGTAATCTTTACGAAATGTTTTAATTCTTAGAGAAGTTGCTCTTGCAGTGAAAAATTCATGTTTGAAATTTTGGAAAATTGTACCATACCTAAACGGAATCAAAAATTTTCTGCGTATGAAGTGAAAAAACTAAAATTTATATACTACCAAATTATACCGAACGTATGAATATGGAAAATTTTAAGTAGCTAATAGAAAGATAGTCTCTCAAATATGAATAAGCCGTTGAAATTTCAAGTATTCATTTGATGATTTAAATGAAAGAGAGACCTTTATATACAATTCCGTTTCCGATACTTCGATTACCAATTGAAATAACCACAAAAAGATAGTTCCTTGTGGTTTCTGAAAATTTAACAAAACTAATATGCTTTCGGGAAAAAAATATTTGAAAATTCAATAACCATAAAATAAAACAAATTCAAAAGCATTAATAAAAAAACCATTGGGTGAACGTGAAATAAAATACTTGTACTTATTAATTAATACTTTTATTTTTGGCCTCTTCAAATACAAATTTAAAAGTCGTAATTTCAATTCTTTGTTTCAGTTGATAAAAGTTAAACCCTAACAAAAATTTAACCTTCCATTTGGAATTATTTTGGCAAATTACTCTTTACCTTACTGATTACCTTTTTTTTTTTTTAATTCTTACATATTTCAGTTATTGGAAAGTATGCTTTGATAAATATAATATAATCTTATTGAAGGTATGCATGAGCTATATTTCGAAACATACGAATTTAGGAATTAGAAATTTGTCAATATTCCTATATTTCTACAGTGAAAGAATACTATGTCGAATTGAAAAATTTCGATTCCTAAGAATTGTATTATAATTTCAGTCTCTTGAATTTGATTATTTCCTTTTATCGTGTCATAATTCAGTGGGAAAATTTCAAAGGCGATTTGAATCAGTTTTGCGAATAAACATTATTGCCCATTTTCGTCGCAAGTTTCTCAGAATTTCATTTTTCAATTGCGTGATACCTGGATTCCCGAATACATTTTGAAAACTGCTTTGTTTATAAATGTGTAGCAATGAATAGAATTCGCAGTTGCTTTTTTGGCGATGTGGTGGCTTCCGTTGCACATCTGTCGCTATTTTTACACATAGCTAGTCACAACCAGAAAACTGTGGGTTTTCCCGCAGAAATAACCCAAAATTCAGTTCAGTCGAATAATGAGTGCAGCTGTTTTTCACATTTAATGGAACTTCAGTGGTGTTATATAAGTGAAAATTTGAGTTGTCAATTAAAGTTATAATCTCGTCTTCGGGAAACGATTGAAAGTTAGGATTCCATAGTACAACTCTTTTTAGAAGCTTTTATTTAACTTTCTGTGTTTATATTTATGTAAAAAAACATGTCTTTCTAGTTCAAAATTTGTACTCGAATTTTAACCCCTATCATTCGATCGAGATTAAATTTTGCATACTCCGAAGACAATACAATATTATGGCAAGCTCAAGCAGAAACGGACTTAAGGGGAAGAGGGGCGGCTGACACTTAACAATAACACACACGTGTAGTTCACGTAATTGCTTTTTTAGTCTTAAATATTTCCAGTTGAAACTAAAAAGTTTAAAATAAATATATGTAAATTTTTTAATCACGCTTTTATTTAAAAAGGTAGACTAAAAGGTATAAAAATAATTCTCTTAAAGGTAAAATGATATATAATTTATAAAAGTTTGAGTCGTTAATACTGCTTTTGATCTCATATATGGATAAGTATAGCTGTGGTGCTTAATTTACCGGTAATTATCTAGGTATTTTAGTTAAATACTTCAAGCTTTTATGAATTACATATTATTTTAGATTTAAATGAATTTTTTATACCTTTTTTTGTCCATCTTTAAATAAAAGCTTGATTTTAAAAAAAGTTTTTTTTTTTTTTTTTTTTTTTTACTTATATTTTTGAAGCATTGTTTTGATTAGACTAAATTTCGCGTTTCTGTCTATTTCTCAATTCTGTATTTTCTATCATTCTCAAATCAGAATTTACTCTAAAAGTTAATCTTTAAATGCGTTATTTTACTCGTCTGAAGAAAAATAAGTCAATGCTAACTTTGAACATCATCAAATTCTACGAATGGCGAAAAAGAAAGGAGTTGTTGATTTCGAACTAATATTGCAGCGACTAAAGGCGACAATCCTCGCTATTCGGAACCACGGTCAAATGATGAGGTTGACATTTAAGTTGAGCTGTAGTCTGGTTGAAAAACTGATTCGTAAACGATGTGTAGAGAGTTCGAGTCTCATACTTCCGAAGAACATCGCGTAGTCAATGGTGTTCTTGTTATGGTTGTTAATGGGGTCTAATGTTCTTTAAATCAGTAATAGCTTCGAGAGAGAGAGTCTTCACTTTGGTCCGATGTAGATGCGGAGGTCAGGCTGCCAGCCTCGAGTGTTGTCTGCGACCGTGATTAAATATTGCGAAACCTATCGCTAGTTAGTCCTTATATTACTTCCGGAGCGACGAAAATTCACTCCGAAAAGACACCCAAGGATGGATATTTCATTGTATTAACTTTTACATTACTCGAAGATTGTGTTCATTTTTATTTAAACGCGCAGCAGCTGTTTTATTTCACCCGACAGCACTAAAATTGAATCAAGACTCGAACCTGCTACTCGATGCAACACCGGGATCATATCAGAATTATCATGAGCCCCAAAAAATGGAGGGATATCATTGCAACTTTCATATTTAGTTATAGAAAGATGTAAAGGCCTGTATAACTTGGTGGCAGTAGAGATATTACTTCTGCAGGTCATAGGTTCAAAATTCTACTCCATTAAAAACCGTTATTTGGAATAAACTGAAATGAGACTTCAAATTCAACTTGGCTGAAGTGTCGAAGAAATCAGGAGAATGAGAGGCTTACTCGTGAAAAATGCTGATTTTTTTTTCTCTATAATGTCATTGCGATGTTAATTCATCAAAATCAAATAAAATTACTGTCATATATTATAAATGCAAATATTACGATGCACTACGCTTCCTATTCTTTTTTTCATTAAAACATATTGTGTGAATCTCGGTAAAGCTTTTATAATCACTCCTGTCATATTCTAAATCACGAATTCAACTTTTCAACCGAATATTCCAGACGCTTAATTTTTTTTTTATCTACTCAAAAATTAACTCGCAGGAATGTTGTGTCTGTCACTGAACTTTTCAAGGCGGCAACCTCTGCAAGGTCGGCAATCATTTGCAAATCCGTGTCTGGGAAACAAGCTCGCGTTCTGTGTGTCCTTTTTTTCAAAAAAGAAAAAGAAAATCAGATATACCGCCACATTCTCTAGCGCTGAAAAAAATTTAAAAACTTGCTTTTCAAGATTATTTAGTTGAAAAGTAGGAAATCCGTTGCGCGTATAAAGATTCTTAACGAGGATCTTTTTACAGTCTTTCGTGTTTCTGGTGTTCCATGCTGCTAAACTTTGAATTTACAAAATTAAGCTCTCTGAATTAATTAGTATTTTTGTTACCGCTCCATTTCAGACAGGCATAGCAAAGCGAAGATACGTGCGGTGGCTGTGTGCAACTATGAAAAATTTCTGCTGTTTCTTCTTTTTCTTTCCTTTTCTCGTTATAATGCTATTCTGAGAGTCAAAATGCGTATCTGTAAACTTTTAAGAGTGACGCACTAACAAATGTGCAGGTGATAGAAATTTTTTTTTTTATGTGTTGATAAATCTGTCACAGCTTACTATTGTAATAAATATGTGGACACGATTTTTTAGCCATTTTTCTTTCAAAACTAGGTTGAAATAGATAAACAGCCTTATAAGTTTTTTATGGTGTAGTAGCTTGTCTATTCCGTCACCTAAATTCATTCTTTATTTTGAAAATTGACTCATAAAATTTCTCTTAATATTAGAAGACAAAACTGAAGATGTTGTCCCATTTTTTCTCAGAACATGCTTAAAAACTGAAGAAAAAGAAAAAAGAATTTATTAATAAGAATTATGATTTTATATCAAATTATATTTTTTCAAATTACAAGATTTTATTCGGATATGGTTGTCAATGTGTTATGTATTTTCCTTAAACTTTTTTATGTGATCATTTGACTGTTGGTTGTTCAAGACATCGACGTACTGAATTGGTCTATTTAAAATTACATTTGTTTCATTTCCTAAATTAAGTATTCAACTAATATTATAACTATGGGGAAATATTTTACTGAAATATAAAGTACTTGAAAAATAAACGTAAACCCAGTACAAGACAAAGTAATCTTAGTTTCTAGCATATTGAAAGCTGCGTAATTATTTTTAAGCTAAGTCTGAGCTTTTCGAAATTGTAACGGTACCAAATTATAACACACTGGGGTAGTCAATTCGAATAAAAGTGCAAGTACTCTACCGATTACGATCAATTTTCTTAATTTTTAAGTTTAATCATAATATTTAAGTCGAACTTTTTTCCGAAAAGAATTATTTTAATGGTTCTCAACCGTGGAACTTTTTTTCACTTGAAAACTTCCTCGTTCTTTCAAAGAAAAGATTTAGCATAGTGATGTAAATTTATTCAATAAACACTAAACATATAATCAGGAAGTGCTATGGAATTCTTTTTTCATCGAAAATTACTATTTAGGGGAAAAAAAATGTTTCGTTTTGTTCAACTGCATTCGTCGCTAATATAGAAAAAAAGATCTTTTTAAAACGAAGCATGAGTGTGCGATGCCTTAACGTGATATCACGAGTCGTTACAAGGAATTGCGCTATCCATGTATCAGTTTGCTAGTAAATTGCGAAATCGAGTCTCAATTTGTTACCGGTGATTCTTACATAGTTTTTACCGGTAATACAATAAATAATGCACATAATTATGATTTATTTCTTGAAACAGAAGTAATAAATGTCGAGCTGATTCCAAAAATTCCAGTAAGCTCAATTCCTCCGACATCTGTAATTACGTTATCCATGACAAAGAAACTTAGGCTATCATCGCGTAATATTAAGAAATTATATCGGAAATTGGAACACTTTTTACAACAATAAAACATTCCAAAGATAATTTTTTATTTTGACTTGGCTATCTTTTAGAGAGCGGCGTATTTTGTAATATTACTCATTTATATATCTGAATCGATCCCTTTTTTCTAGTATAAAATGTGTTCCATGTCTCGTCTCTCGTCTTATGTCATGTCTCTCTCTCTAAGTTTCTTTGACATGATGCGAAGACAACTTAAACTTGTTGATCAAAACAAAAATACAGTATACTATTCCGCATCTGACACACACAAAAAGAACTGATAAAATATTTAAAAGATAATTAGTGTATTTTCTACTGAGAAATACAAGGGGGAAGGGATATATATTCAAATAGTGTGTTTACAATTCTTTCATAATTACTAAACCACCTAGTATGGAGCTTTTTCTATGGCAGGATTATTTTGTACAAAAATTAGTTAACTTATCAACACTTTGGTTTCTCTATTTTATGTTTCTTGAACGCTTATTTTTAACACATGTTGACAGACTGATCACGTATTTAATTATATATTTTATTGTGAAAAATTATTCATGTATTACCTTTAATTTATCATAAGACTGTTGATTGTAGCTTACGTTATATATATTTATGTTAGAATATATTTTCATCAACCCCCAAGTTTTAATTATTGCTAAGAAATAATCGGAATATCTGGACAAAATTTATTCTGCATATGTGGAATATGTGGAAATCAATATTCTCCCTTTGGCTTAGCGTGGATGTGGATATAGAAATTCCTGCTCAGATGTCAACCTTGTCATATGCCTGTGATTTAATACTACGATGCATATTTGCTATGTTTAGTGGACCTTTATGCAGACAGAAATGAACGTATGAAAACGTGCAATGCAACATCGGAACTAAAAAGTAAACTAGGCATTACATCCTTACCAATAATTAAATAGAATAAGAATCACTTTCATAACAAAATTTTTGCCTTCCTGTAGTAATCAGCCAATTCACTGACACCAAATGCTATTTCCATATTAGATTGATTTGTGGCCGCGGTTGCCGAGTGGTCATGGTCGCGAGCTTACTACCGGCGTTGTTTCCGTCCAGTTGTGGGTCTGTTGGGACTCAATATCTTCCGTCGGCATTGTGAGGAAGTTTTCAGAGGGAGGGACCAGTTCAGGTGTCGTTCTTGTCACTTGACCGAGTTTCGTAATTACGAAGTGCATCGGCAATAGCCCTCATGTTGCAACATTAGTAAAGAATCAGTCGATAGTATTAGACTGATTTTGATTTTATCTCCCCATTCCAGCCGTATGATAGCTTAACTTCTTAAGATAAGTTTAGGATTTACGACCCCGAGGTATCCGAGTGGTCAACTGTTTCCTTTATGAGTTTACTGTCTTTGGTAAATAATACCCCCCTCCCGGGATTGTCTAGCTACCTTTCTTATTTTTGACCACTCCCCTTATTACTGGCTTTTATTTATAGAAAGCTATGTTTACACATACACTTTTCTCGTAAATTAAAGAGTGTTTGGCGCGACTTGATTAATTATTGTCCTTGAGCCTATAAAAACAACCAAATCCCACCATTCCTGTAGAGTTTTTTTTCTCAAAAGATGTATTTTAATGGCAAAAATTCTACAAAATATTGTGATAAGTAGAACTTCTAAAATGTATGTTAATCTTCCCGTTTCGAAGGATTTCTGTGCCACTTTTAAAATATGTACACCATGTTTTTTATCACCAGACGCCACTCCTCTCTTATTTTTTTCTCTTGTTAAGTCACCTCTTATCCAGATAAGCCGAACACACGAAACGCCCATCCGACCGATCATTGTCATTCGAAGAATATATCTCTAGATTTGATCCTGTAACCCGTTCGAGACCCGCGTGTCCTTCTCGCTCTCATTCTCCCAACAATACACAACTTCGGGATTCCGGTTTTCCGGAAGAACCCTTTCTCACACCATGCCGATTGTGTGAAGAACACTCATAATGTAAAGAATCCCTATTTTTCATTTGTGGTTCAAAGGATACGCATGCAAAACAGAAAGAGAAAAAGAAAAAAGAAGACGGCTAACGAAGCGAGAATAGGATAGTGGTGCTGGTTAAGGTTGAAGACTCGGCTTCGTCGAGCTCGAACCTCGTTTCACGGCGAGTTGGTCAACCAGTCTTCCTTTTGGAAGTTGAGCCTCATGCTCACAGGAACCCACCCTTGATGCATGACGTCATCCTTATTCACCTGATAATGCTTAACTTTTGTTTCATACAGGGTGG